>JADRCD010232539.1:0-18706 GCA_019843815.1 Montemys delectorum
CCATAAATCTTATGTTCATAATAAAATAAATGACTGATGATTGGCCTAAACCCAGGTAACTGGAATCTTCTAGTTTTAATTAGACTTATATAATAGCACTGTTTATGTTACTTTGTCAAATAGGAATAGAATCTAGAGAATTTATGATGCTGTGTGGCACTGTTCCTGTGGAAACTCAAACAAATGTCTACTCACCACAGATAGGGGGCTTAGACAGACCATAATTTTGATACTATCAAAGTCCATCTTCATCAGTCAATGGATTTTATTTCCTCTCAGGCAACTGGGCTCCTCCATAAATTCAAGCTATTCTAAGATGGTCTCTCAGAAGTCCTTCATAACAATATACACATGGGGAAAGGTTATAAAGTGAATCTGATCAGTTTCAGGGATTTATTTGTTCTTGAGTTTGATTCATATATGTTGAGTTTAATGTCCTTCCCTTCAGAATCAATTCAAGATGGAAAGTTTTACCTCAGAGGAAATTACTACATAATATATATAAATAATATTTCTCATTTAAGGCAAGTCCCTTAGGTTGCAGAATAAAGAGTTCTTTATTCTAGAATCACAAAGTATAAAATAAATAATACCTTCAGTCATATCATCCATCTTTAATATCTTTGTGTTTTTTCTAATCCCCATAGACTAACTAAACATATATGGAGTATGCATTCATCATTTTTGATCTGAGAATACATTGATAAGATTTTATTTTCAATTATAATTTTGTAGGGTAATATTAATAATCTCAAGTTATAGGTCTTTTAAGAAAACATACACTTCTGTTTTGGTGTGCTTTCAAACTTCCACATACAACGGCTGCAACAGACCATAATAATCAAAGTCTTGCTATGTTTCTGACTCACCTCATACACTGCCTAGGGCAAGTTCACTGACAAAATGCTCATCAAAGGAATAAATGATCTTTGTTTTCACCAAATGAAAATGTATTACAATTATATTATTGCAAATTTTAATTAGCTAATGGAGTTAATTCCTATAATATCTAAATAAAGAAGCATGATTGAAGTCAATTCTCAATTGAAGTTTCCTCATTTTTATACTAATTCATATATAATGATGGAGCTCATAATATTTGGGCACATTTTCCCTGACTAATCCTTCAATCTTGTCTCTGTCATATGCCAGAATTAGTTTTCTGAAATTTACTTTCTTAATGACTCCAAACTAATTCATTAGCAGTCACTATACTTAGGTGATAGAAATATTAAATGAAGTTTTGAGTACAGGCAGTTCTTTCTCTGCACACATTTAGGAGTTCCAGTCATTGATAATTTCTATTGGCAACCTTAAATCTATTATTACATCTGTAGTTTTTTTTACAGTAGAGGCTCCAGATTTGTGTGTTTTAAAGTTTAGTTAAATAGGTCTTTTTCCTTCTTTTAATCAAAATACAGCCATGCCCAGATGGTTGAGTAAAGAAAGTCTGCATGTATGTTATTGAGGGCAAATCTAGCAGAAAACTCATGGGCGAGGCTGGGTGTAGTGTGATACTAACACAGCTTCTCTCACGAGCATGAGTTAACCAGAATCTCTGTCAAGACGCTTCTATGTTAAGATACAAAGATGTGTACATTCTATTTTTGAAAATCCTGCTTCTTGTGACTTATGTGAAAGAACACACATTAAAAAAATTGAGCATATCTGTTCTGCATGATGCAAACACATTTTCTTAACTTCTATGTATTTACAGTTTCTTATTAAACATATATGTATTTCATGTGGGAAATGCATTTTTGCAAACATTTTGGTTTATAGCCACAGGCCAGATCGAGACTAACAACTTTAATTCTATTTCCATTGTATTTGTTCATTGGAATTTACATGTGCTGTCGATCCTGGGAATTCATAAGCAGAGAATCTGACTTCCCACTTAGTAGAATGTAAAGCTGGCATCACCTTTTCCCCTTTACTGGTATTTTTACCACAGCTATGGAGAGTCTGTTTTGAAGCCTTTCTAAGAAGAGTGATGTGAGTGTTGCTGTGAAGGCTCAGGTATTCACCATACAGGCTAACAAATGAGCCCTGTCACATTTGTATATGTTCTATTAGAAGACACAAGGATGCTAGGTATCAAGTATACATTACTCACTATACTAAAAATAAAATCATTATAAACATATCTCCTTTGTTTTTCTGCCTAAATGTCAGGGAAGGGGTTTAAGAGAATGTCCACAGTTCCTGGCTTAGGGACCTGAAGATTAGCTTCCTCATGCAAACTGGAATGACTGCTTTCTGACCCAAGAGCAGTAGCTCTGTCTTTCATGAAAGGTTGATGTTGAAGTGACTGAAAAGGGAGTCTAGAGCAATTTAACAGCTTATTTGACACATGTGAGATGCCCAGAAAAGACAATTAAGATTTTTTTCAATAAAATCTATCTCTATTTCCTAGCCTAGGTTTCTGATGAAGTTCTTGTCTACAATTAGACCATGCTGCTGCTGACTACTCCAGTACATCTGTCTGACAGATCCAGGAACCACATCTGCTCAATTTTGTCCTTTGAGCCATTCATCCACTTTCTAATCAATAAGATTGCAAGTATAAAACTCAGTCATAGAGAGACCTCAGAAGAAGCTGGCTAAGAAATTCCCAAGTGAGCATGGTTTATTGTCAAATGCCAGGAGATGTTCTCCTTAAGTTTCAGCCTCATTGATAAAGCTATCCCAGGGGAAACAGGACACATCAGTGAATTTGAAAAATTGAGTAAAATTCCATGCAATTTTCTGGATGCATCTGAATGTGCCTGTGACATAGCTGTTCCTCTCAGCCCTTCATATTCTGCTCTCCTCACAGCTTTTGTTGTAACTGCTAATTTTGGGAAATGTGTGATTTCATCACTGACTGCTTACATTTACAAAGTGTTCACACAAAAAAAATTGGGTGGATTTTGAGCAAGAATATCAGAATCCAACAAAGAAATAGCAAGTAAGAATTGCTTCCAATTTAAGGCTCTCTAAATTCACCTAAAATGTTTTTATTAGCAATATATCATATAAGGGAAATGTACATTTGGATAATTTTAATTTAGTTATCACAAATCTTATTCTAAATTTGTGCCACTTATCTCTACACTACCACATTTGCCTTTATCAACATTCTCATTCAACCACATAGCATTGTACTTGATGTGTTTTTAAAAACAGACTTCATTGGTGTGTCCCTCCTTAGGAAGTATTAAGAAAACAGACTTAAGGAACCACATACAGCAAGAAATGAATCTGTGCTCTCCCTCATACAAGGTCTCTGCAACACACATGGCCATGTCCTAGAGTACATGTAAGTTTTCTGTATCTTTCTTTTGCTCACAGATAGTCAGCTATCCACATAATACAATTTTTGTTACAAATACCCCTTGAAAACCCAAAATGAGCTCTTAGGATATTGAAATCTACCTTTACTGATATCTATAGCTTTTTGAAGCACATTTCCAAATCCTTATAGAATATAGCTATTGTGAGTTCCTACTGAGAAACAAAATTGTGTATAATACAGCTCTCAGAGGTTTTGTCATTATTACAATAAACACTAGGTAGGTGGCACTAGTATTTTTATCACTAAGTGAGAGATGAGTATAACACTAAAATAAAAATATTTGATAGGAAATAAAAACAACATAGTTTTGAGCAGATTGCTTGATGGTTTTTCTTCTAACATGTTAACAGACTTGGGTTTGAGCCCCAACATGACACTTAGTGATAATAGTAATAAAGTTAAATAATATCATACTAAAGTTTCTATTATATTAAATGATAATACCATTATAATTTAAAACAATAGGGACATCGCATAGTTCCCTTGCAATGTTGGGACACTTGTTCTTGTGAGCCAGCTTTATGGCACTTATTATGGTACTTTGAACTTATTGTTTGAGGGAAAAAATTAAAATTGAAGTTTTTCCATGCATACAGACATGAGTGAGGTCATCTTGGTATTTTTCTCTAATTTCATTTCTTCTGATCATATATGCATATTTGTTGAAGCTACCTTAGTGATATCCAGATGTTCTGCATCTTGCATTCCGGAGAGAAACAAAGTAAAGCAAAGCTTGTTTCTTGTGGCAGGTTCAATTGCCACATTTATATGTTACTTTCAGTGACATTATGTGGTATCTTTGCTGCTGAAAATCTGTTCTCTTAATACTTCTTAAGCAGAAGCACACTGAAGAAAGTCTCTTTTTAAATGTACGTCAAGTACAAGGGTATGTGGCCAAATAAAGTTGTTGATAAAGACAAATGTGGTAGTATAGAAGTAAGTGGCACCAATTTAGAGCAAAATTTGTGATAACTAAATTAAAATTATTCAAATGTACATTCGCCTTATGTGATACATTGCTAATAAAAACATTTTAGGGAAATTTGGAGAGCCTTAAATTGGAAAATGATAAAATTTCCATTCCATGTAACTCAGTGGAAATCTGACCTAGTATTCTTCATGTTCTGCCTCTGTCTCAGACAGTTTCAGCTACTATGAGTAATTGTAACCACGGCAACATGACAGGGGATAATTAATGAAGAAAATTCAACTTCAAAATCTGTAACAGATTCTAAATTACAAATATTAGAATAATAACAATGCTACACACCTCTTCCCACCTTCAACTTGACTGAAATAATCTTCTGACTTATAATTGTGTAATGTTTTCATATATATGTATATGTACACATGTTTTCATATACATATATGAAACATATATGTGACACACCCATATTCATGTATATGGGAGAGGAAAAAGTAAATGTGTCATCTTATTAAATCTATACTGCCTAAATATCTGTACATCTTTCACATTCATCAAGGGTTCTGGTTTATGAATCAATCTATCAGAGTGATAGATCAACTTGGCTGCAGAACCTCTTTCTGCTATATACTAATTTTATGGTCTTGGTCACTCATTAACTATTCAAACATCGACTTTTCCAACAAAATGATATTGCTGTTAATGCTGCAAACTATTATTATACTTTTAGAGAAAACAATCTAGAAGTAACTGTTTTTGGTGACCACAAAGCAAATAATAAACTCTCAACAAATGTCAACACAACCACTAACAAACAAACAACTTTCAAACATATCTGGCACTCTTCTAGCTCTGTGGAGGAGCAGCAGCAATTTTTTTCCCCAGAAAAATGTAAGTTTTTGGATAAACAATAAATATATAAGACAAAAATGCAATTTCTCGATAGGCTGAGTGCAGCAAAGATAAAATGCATGTCAGATGTGGTGCTGTGGATGAGAGGCTGTGTTTAGGTTTCTGGATAAGCAGCTTTCTGGGAGCTGATCTTTAACTAAAAATTAATCATGAGGAGGATGAAGCAATGTGGGGGATAAGAGTGAAGGCATGTATCTACTGAACAGCCAGACTCCACTTCACATTGTTCCCATAATGGCTGCTCCAACTACAGCTTCATGGGTATCCAATACCATCACAGGATTTCCAGTTGGATAATCTACCAATAACTATGGCTGGAAAGACTTGCTTTTTCCTGATACAGAGGAAAAAATAAGTACCAGAGGCAGGTGGTAAGTTTAGAAAATGAAAGGTTCTGTCAATTCATGTGAAAGCAACGTTCCTTAGGAAGAATGACTTCTGATACCCATTGCAATGTCAAGGTGACTACAATGAACACTGTATACATGAATTAGCTAAGAGGACTTTCTATGTTAGCACAAAAAATTATAATATTTGCTGTAATGCATATGATAATTATCATTTGACCAATCTCCTATTGAAATATTAATATTTAGCTGGGCGGTGGTGGCGCACGCCTTTAATCCCAGCACTTGGGAGGCAGAGGCAGAGGCAGGAGGATTTCTGAGTTCGAGGCCAGCCTGGTCTACAGAGTGAGTTCCAGGACAGCCAGAGCTACACAGAGAAACCCTGTCTCGAAAAAAAAAAAAGAAAGAAATACTAATATTTGTATTTGTATATAATATTTGTATTCTATAAATATATGCAGCTATGGTGAGGTGATTTGAATATGTTTGACTCATGAAAGGGGGTACTATTAGGAGTTGTGGTCATGTCGGAATGGATGTGAACTTATTGTATCACTGTGTAGGAACACTTAGAGTCTCCTCCTCTCTGCCTTTGGATCTAGATATAGAAGTTTCAGCTCCTTGTCCAATACTGTTATATCTGCCTAGATTCTGCCATGCTTCATGCCTGCCCAAATTAAATGTTGTAGACTTCAGAGATAGTTAACTATCAGAAATCAAAGTTCCAGAGGCAGTAGAAATACTAGTGCTCCATAAAATACCAGTTTGTAGAGAAAAATGACCCATAACTAAATCCTGGAGACTGAGAAATAAAGCAGTTGTACTTGAACTGTTATTTAAATACAAAAATAGGAGGCTCAACAGCTTATAAATTTGCCATCATTTTTACCTTCAAAGTTAATGCATTTTACAACTACTTAAGAGCTGGAGAGATAGCGCCACAGTTAAGAGAATGCAGTGTATTGTTTATGAAGTTATAAGTTTTGTTTAAACACACACATAGAGTGGCACACAATCATTCATAACTCCAGTTTCAGGAAAACTTAGTCGTCTATTCTCTGCAGGCATGGGAGATCATATGTACATACTTACTTACCCACAGTTAAACACCTACACACGTATTTATAATTTAATACAAGATAAAATCTTTATTTAAAAACCAACTGGTGAATAAGAGTAATTTTATCAGCCAATTCCAGAGAAGCACACTAGTCATAAGTCTGCTCAGGTTTCTCAGTAGTTCACAGATTATGAAATTTTTCTCCAAGACAGTTCAGGAACTATGTCAGAGAAGAGGGCGAGGCATACTGCTCACTAGTCTTAATGTTTTCACCTGTTTGAATCCCCTCTTCAGTTCCCTTCAAAATCCTCAAGACCCCAAGAATACTCCTTCGTTCAAAGAACCAGACAGAGTGTAGACTGGTGAAGCTTCAAATGAGTAAGAAGTAGCCCAGAGTCACTCTGTGAGTGTGGGAATACTATCTGAAATTAAGAATCATGAAACACAGACACCACAGGTAACATGAAAGAGACATTAGGTAGCACATTCTTTTGGCTATGCCATAGGTTTTTCTAAATGTTTTCAGGGCAACATAAATTATCTCAGCCCCACCTTCATGCAAACTTCCAAAAGTCTTCAAGGACTTCAGAATTACATAAAAGTAGCTCAGTTGATCACTTGCATAAACCAATTGTTGTAAGTATGGAAGGGGATAAAATTAAACTTAAACAAAATGACAAAGGTTTAAGAACTGCATTCTTCAAAGGTTAAAGTAGTATTTAAAGAAGCAAACAAGAGATAACTATCTCTGAATTTTAATGTTTTTCTAATGTCTACTCATTTTCCACATGGCCAACTTATAAGTTCCTTTTTTTAGCAAATGATTCCTAAATCTTGCCATCTTTTCTGCCTTTCTGCTGTAGGATGAATGGTGTGGACACCCCTTTTTCCCTAGAGGCTGTCTTCTAGAAAAAATGGGGGTCAATAGATGGCACATGAGCAAGGACCCTTGGAATGTGCTGAGTTTGTGAGTATAACATCAAAGGGTAGTGTCAGTCTAGCCCGACCAACCCACATTAGTATAGGACATCTCCTTTCCTTTCTTTGCTTTCCTTTAGTATTGTGCCTTCACATGGTTCTGGATGCCATTTGCAGAAAAACTGACACATTTTGGGTAAGGGCAGCTAACTGATGACACTGGCCAAAGATTCCCCTTTAATAATAAAATAAGATAAAATAAAAAACAAAACAAACAAAACTGGTGATGCAGCAGCCCATTTAAAGGTCATTAGCCATTAGAATGGCTGTCAGTTTCTTAAATCTGTGGAAAGGCTGAGCCATGTCAATTCTCTGGGGAAAAATTGCCTGGGGAATGGTAGAAATCCTTCTTGACACCCCTTCTTCTCTTTTCTGTCACGAGGAATATTTCAGCACTTAAAACACTCCCTCAGATTAGAAAACTATGAGTCCTCAACCCCATCTGCTTCCTGTGCCCTCACCCAGCAACCCTGAACTCTACAGGACTCTATCACAAAAGTCTTTTCATCCTGGAACCAGCAAATCTGACCTCTTGAGGATCTTCCACAAATGCAGGAAAATCCTCGTAAACCCCAGCCCCCTCAACACAGGCAAGAATAGACAGGCATCTGTCAGTCCCTTGGCTGACTCTGGGTCCCCCTCTGCTTTGGTCCCTGCTGGGAGTTTCCAACTCTGGGCACTCATGGTTGATGACTACCCTACTAGGACTGAAAAGCACCAAAGACAGACAGTTGTTTAAACAAATAGTTTAAACTTTAAATTTCCCTCATTATAAAACTCACCAAATGTCCCCTCCTTTTATCCCAATGAGATACCTCCACCCATTACTAAAGCTAAATTCTACACTGTTGATAACCAAATAAGCTACAATACAATTTATGACCTTGTGATAACAGCTCTCTCAGCCAAGGTCCTTGGCATCCCCTCCAACTTACTAACTCTTTCCTGTCCTGACATGCCTTACTTGTATATCATCCTCTCGATTCTTTTGGAGTTTTTTTTTTTTTTCTATTTGAAACGTTTATACTCTATCATGTTAGGATGGCAAAGACCCATGAGATGACATAATATACCCTAGACTTTTGAAAGAAACCAATAGAAGGATTTTGATGGAAGTTTTATGTTGTCTGAAAAGCAATACAAGGCAGGAGACTGGGGTAGTGAAGAGAAGGGAAGAGAAGATTTTAAAGTTGTCTGACTGAACAAGAGGAGTCTAATGGTGAAAAGCCTGACCTCAGGTTATGTAGAAAGTTGTAGAAAGGTCAGAGGGGATGTGAACTGTATTTGTTTTGGTGTCTTATACCTGCTAATATTAAATTTGAAAAACACCTGTACAATATGTTGGAAACTTGACCATAGGATCAACCATATTCATCTCATGGTGAAGAGTGATTAATTAGATAGGAAAACGTGGAAAGTTTAAAGTTTATGTAAAGTCAGAGGATACAAAAACCTCTAGGAAAGTGTTTGAGAGTACAGGCAGGTGTTTTGAGGTTGGTGGGATGTCTTGTATATGCTCAGCCCAGGGTGTGGCATTATTAGATGGTGTGGCCTATAAGCACAGGAGTTTCCAGCATCTGTTCATTGGGTGGGTGTAAGTATCTATATCTGACTCTTTCAGCTCTTGTTGGGCCTCTCAGAAGGCAGCCATGCTAGGCTCCTATCTGTAAGCACACTATAGCTTCAGTAATAATGTCAGCCCCAGGAAGTGGGGAGGTTTGATCGGGTGGGAGATGACAGGGTGGGAACATCCTGGTGGAGACAGGCAGAGGAAGGTATGGGATATGGAATAGTCAGAGGGTGGACCAGGAGGGGGATAAAATCTGGAGTGTAAAAAATAGATTAAGTAAAAAATTTTAAAAAGGTGCGGCCTTGTTGAAGTAGGTGTGGCCTTGTTTGCATAGGTGTGTCGCTGTGGGTGTCAGCTTTATGACCCTCATCCTGGCTGCCTGGAAGCTAGTATTCTGCTAGCAGCCTTCAGATGAAGATATAGAACTCTCAGCTCCTCCTGCACCATGCCTGCCTGGATGCTGCCATGCTTGCTGTCTTGATAATAATGGACTGAACCTCTGAACCTATAAGCCAGTCCCAACTAAATATTGACCTTATAAAATTGCCTTGGTCATGGTGTCTGTTCACAGCAGTCAAACCCTAACTAAGACACATGGTAAATATAAGTTATGAAGGTTGAAGGACAAGAAAAATTAGAATGATGATCTGAAAGTGATTTATATGGGAAGAAAAGAGAAAACATTTGAGGGTCTAGGAAGGTGTTATTTTGAAGTTGATAAACGCAAGTTAGGAAGCTTAGAGGACATGAAAAAACTTGGATGGTTATAAGAAAGTAAGTTAAGCTATATAAAAGGAATAAAAAATGCTTTGGATTTATACTTCTGTTATATTGAGACTTCAAAGTTCAGACTATTTACATTAAACAGTGGTAATACTAACATGTCTAAAACATATCTCCTTTTATAAACTTAAAAAAGATTCTTATAAGCTTCAGGGAATACATTTGGATTCACCTCTCACAGGTCAAATGGTCTCCAGATAAGTACTGTCAAACAGCAGCCTGTTCACCTCCCCAACTGCCTATTTCTGGGGGTGGGATCTATTCTCCTTTCCTTGGTTCTAAGACACCTCATGCCCTCCACCTACCAAGACAATGGGTCTAAAAGTTTCAAATGCATACGCAACAAAATTTTTTCCCTTACCTGTTAAACATTATCTTCTATCCTTAACATATTTATCTGTTCCAGCATCTTGTCGAGTCCAGATGTTTGGTCAAAACATGTATCCAGGACATCTCCAAATCAGTTACCCACAGCTGCTCTGGCCCAGCCTCACAGACTGCTTCAGCTGGGCCTACATACCCCTAACCCCAGATGGTCCCACAACCCAGAGAGCAAGCAAAACAGAGTGCTCTTACTAAACTTGGCCAACATTCTACATTTTCCCCTGCCATGTATTGCCCTCCATGTTGGTACAAAGTAGTTGTAGATGATTATGTCATGCCTTATTCATTTATTATAAAAAAAAACACTCTCCACTCCTCTAATTTTTTGGTGCCTACCATTTGTAAGCCCTTTAATTATGTTATATTTTATTTTGATACTTGCTCCCTGCCTTATAGTTTCTCTGACAACAGATTACCATCATTGCTAGAATTTTCATCAACCAAGTTATGGTTCACAATCAGGCCTTGGACACCTACGATGCAGGTATAAGGCCATTGAAGTTCATGATAACACCTCCAAAATAAAACAGTAGGAGATATTGGGGAAAGTTGCTGTTAAACAAGCAGTCCCCTATGACTGGATATCTTTTTAAGCTTGGTGCAAAATTGGATAAGGTCCTGTTTAGGAGTACAGATAGAAAGGGCTAATAGATCATACCATCAAGTGAGCAGGAAAGGCTGGTTGGTTATAGTACAGCACCTAATTATCGTGCAGGCACAAAGCCAGAGCAGGATGTGGTGTGCTGAGTTATGCAATCTTGCAGACAGCCCAGTATATCATCACTTTTCAGACAGTTCAAGACAAGGCCAGACACCTGTGTTTAGGGATACTCTCCAGAAAAAGACAGGCAGAGACGGAGAAGCCACCCAGAGAAAGGGGCCAAGCTCAGAAAGTCATCTAGTCATGGGAAACTGCTACCTTAATAGCAAGGTTCACCAACAGAATGGTATTATAACAAAGGTCTCCTTTTATTTGTTTCTTTGTTTGTTTGTTTTTTACTTTGTTAGGATTGAAATAGGGGCTGCTGCTAGGGAGACAGAGTATCTGGTAACTAAGAGTAAGCATAAACTGCTTGGAGTCTGTGACTTCTATAAACTTCTGTAGAGCTATAGCATGTAGAATACTTCCTAAACACATAGGAGCAGGGATGAGGAAGCTTCCTTGTGTGAAAGGAATATATATATATATATATATATATATATATATATATATATCCAATCCTGTACCTTCAAAGGAAGAAAAGAGGAGCTCAGAATCAACAGTGTCTTATATTACCCTCAGGTGAGTGACTAGAGTCCATCTCAGACCCTTCTATTAGTTTCTTTCCATTACATCTCCTACAAATGGTAACATTCTTCTATAAACCTGACCTATTTCTTTGACTTATGTCTTAGTGGGCTGGTTTCCGTGGCAACTTAATATAAGCTAGAGTCACAGTCTCAATAATAAATTTGCATTTGTTTTTAGATCTGATTCGATTGTCTTGATTGTGAAATGGTTAGGGAAGATCCAGCAAATTATGGGTGGCACCATTCCCTAGACTGGGCTCTGAGCTGTAGTTGAGAGAGTAAGCAGGTACCCAAGCACCTACCTCTGAGAGTTTTTCACAAAGATAGACAGTAATCTGGAATTGTAAGCCAAAATAAACCTATTTTCCCTAAATTTCTTTTCAGTGCAGTATTTTATCACTGTACCAGAAATAAAATTAGCATATTTATTTAAGGTTACATCTTGTTGATTTACACAGTAGATCAACCATTCCTTTCACCCCATTACTAGTTCTGATTTATGGTCTCACTCTGTAGCTCAAGATTGCCTGGAATTCAATATGTAGTTCAGAGTGGTCTCAAACTGATGCCAGTCATCATATTTCAGTCTGCTCAGTGCTGCAATTACAGACATTCTCCATCACACATGGTTTGTGTATTGACATTTACACTTTGTTTTGGTCTTTGTATATCTCTTAAGTTCCAGCTCTCTATCATGTTGCTTTGGTATTAACTTTAATTAACATTGTTCTTTCATGTGAAATTAATAATAATAATTTGTATTTATGAATGACCAGATTTTTTGACATTTCTATCCAAGTTAAATGCATAGTTATTTAGTTTAGTCCATCATTCAAATACCAGGTATTCAAATAATAATATGAGTAAAAGAATAATTTCCTCTGCTGGCAAGTTGACTCAGTATTTAAAAAATGCTACCTATGAAGTTGGACAAGCTAAGTTCAATCCCACAGACATTCATGGTAGAAAAAAGAAAAATAATTGATTCCCATAGCTTTTTTTTTACCTCCACATGAGTATCATTCACACACACACACACACACACACACACACACACACATACACGCACATACACCAGACTCACACAGATAGAAACACGTACATGTGAAGTAAATAAAATCTAAAAGAATAATTTCCTTCACTGTGTTGTATTTTAAGAGAAGAGAAACAAAAATTAAACAGAATAAAGCTGAAGATGTCAAAAGAAAGCAGATGATAGTAGACAGGCATATAATAATTGCATATATGCATATGTGTATATTATATATTGGTATATATAGATATATACACATTATATGTATATATGTATATGTGTGTATATTCTGAATATGTATATATGTATACAAAACATTATACATATATATGTGTATATACTATAATATGGGCATATAAAGTTTATAATACTTACAATGATTATAAAGCTCTCTCTGCTATGATTAAAATATGACCTGATGTCTATACAAAGATATTAATGGGCTTTGTGCTTTGGTTGACTTTTGGAAGAAGGTTCAATGCAGAGCTTGCACAGTGCTGGCACTTAGCTTCAGGGAAGGCTCACTGGCTAATGATTGAGGTAAATCCTACATGACTAGACAAGTGTGAGTAAGAAGGAAAGAGAGGTCAGGAAGGTCTGGAAACCTTGGATGGTGATTAGGAGAGAGATATTCATTTAAACATATGCTATTTTTACTGATGACAGTGTTGTGAACTGTTAGCACAGTCACTATTCTTTTTAACTTTGGTTTTAAAGTATATTTTTTTCTGAGTTTGACTTGTGATGTATTATTCTTTTAGAGTATGTGCTTTATGTACAGAACAATCTCCATCAGTATATTTGTCTTTTTCTATACTGTGTATATTTCATGAACTTTATATTTCTTAAAATTATTTTATTTTAGGCTTGCTTTTTGCAAAACCTATTTTATTAAGTATACTTAAATGCTTTAACCTCTCTTCTAGCCCACCACCCACAAAAGGCAGTGGAAAGGAAAGATAAATAGGGCAAAGGAGGAGAGGGTTCTGTTCAGAAAGAGTTCTTTGGGGTGAATCCAATCTGCATTGTCAGGATATAAGCAATTTAATTAATACAAATCAGCATGTGTAGCTCAATCCATTCACAAACACCATTTATGATCAAAGCAGTTCAGTTCAGAAGAAACCTCAAGACTTTACCAATTGGCCTGGGTCTGTGTAAGTGACAAGAAGCTGGCAAAACACCACCATAAGTCCTTTGGTCCATTCTCCCTACAAAGTCATGACAAAGGATGATCAGCAAAGAATGTCAGGGTGAACCAATACCACACAGCATTGTCATTGATGACCTGAGTCAGCAAAGCACAATAAAGACCAGCCAAGAGTGGCAAGGGAAACCAATGCCACACAACATCACCTGTTGGGTTATATTTATACCCCTTTCAAATATCACATGTTCTCTAAAGCATCTGATTTAGCAAAATATCACATGCCCTTTGGCCAGGATGCTTCCAGAAAAAGCACCACATATTCCTTCTCAGCACAACATCCTCCCACATGTCTGCTTCAGCAAAAACATCCTCTCATAAGACAGTTTCCAGAAAACTATCACATGACAAAACTGAATCTCCCAAGAAACCAGAAATTTCCACTTCAACTTTATCAATTTTGTTTTTCTAGGGTCAATTATGCTTTTGTTTGGTTTTGTTTTGTTTTTAGGTAGGTGGAAATTGAAAGATGATTTAATTGTCTTGCTTTGTTCTGTTTTGTTTTTCCTTAGTGATAAATATGTGTGATGTGTATTTTCTAACACTTAAGGAAAGGATTTTTCTGTTTATTGAGTTTTAAATAAAGCACAGTAGTAATTTTCTTTCAATTATTTATTTTGTAGCTTTTGCAGTTGTTATTTGATTAGCAGTTGCTAGATGTATCTACTATGTTTAGTTAAATGATAACTTGGAGAGAAAAAAAAACATTCAGTATGTTTTTTGCCTTTGTTATTTTCATTTGTTATAATCCCTCAAGTGATGTCCTAATTATTACATATACCCTTCAGTTAGAAATGATTATAAAATATTTTGCTTAGGTATTTCCTACCCTGGCTTCCAGTTGATTTTATTTTTCCTGTTGTTGTTGTTGAACAGAAGTCTACTTAGGATTTATGAGAAATAACAACAGATATTATTACTAATTCCTGCACAAAATTACGACAGATATAGACTTGTTTGTTAACTGAGAAGAATAGACTTTTAAACTAGTCAAGTTTTTGGGATGATCCTCATCCCATATTCACATTACAATACAACTCAAAAGGAGTTTTGCTTTCATTTTTACTGGAAAGGAACTAGTAGAGGTCTAACAGATGGACTAACTTGGAGCCCAGAGCCTGCTCATCTCCTATACTTCATTGTCTGTGGTATTTGGTGCCTTGTGGTTACTATGATGTCTAATTCTTTGTCAGGGATAATAAGTAGCAAATTATACACTGATATTTCACTGACATCATGTTTGTGCTCCTAACAAGATCCTGTGGTGGTCTTGTTTCAGGGACAGGAATGTGTATATTGGTGCTACTCTAGTCTGTTTATTGACAAAGAACCATTATGATGGCAGAAACCCAACCAAGCCCCCACTGAAGTTGCAGCCAGAGACTTGAGAGCCTTTGAATGTGAGTGGAAAAGAATAGGCTGGATATTAGTTCTCATGCATGCCCTGGAGTGGAGGACAGAGTTGAAGGTTGATCTACATGTTGGGTGAATACAGGAAGGCATCCAGTGACCACAGTGTCTGAGGGGCTAGTAGAACCATTGTTCACTTGTATTTCAGATGTGGTTTTGCACCTGGTTCTGGAAATGCTGTCATTGTCACCATCTGGGCAGCAATCACTTCCATGGGACAGGGCTGCTTCAAGACTGCTGCTCTGGAGGCAGCTGTCAATTATGACCCTGGCTCTCATCATGGGGAGGATCTGCAAGCAAGGCATGCTGTTGCTTGAAGATAGGTAAGGTGCAGTGTCATAAAGACATTTATCAACCTGTTTGGCCCTTTGAACTCAGAGGACTAGCAAAAAATAGAGACTAAAAAGGATGCAATAAGTAGTCAAAATAGCACCACATAGGGACAAGACAAAATTCCTTTTCCTATCCTGTCCTTTTCTCTGTCCTGCTTTGTGTGAAAAAAATATTACCAAAATAAAATTATTATATTCATTTTCTTTGTTCACTTTTTTTCTGTAAATGCACTTGAATAGGTGTTTTCTGGGGACTTTTCACTATATGGCTGAGAGAATATTAAAAATTCACCACGAATTAAATTTGCTTTTGTCTTAAAATAAAACTCTCCAAATAAGTCCAAAATATTCTATAATCATCTCTAAAAGAAAGATGCATAGAATAATTAGGACATTGCTTGAAGGATTATAACAAATGAAAATAACATGATTCAGGTTTATGGCACTGCTCTCTGATCTCATAGACTCTGCTGTAGTTCTACCCTTTGTAACTGTGTTGAAACAATCCCCGAGGGTTACTGGATAGTGAGGGTCATGAGGCTCCAAGATCTTTGCAAGGAACTTAAATCTATTGTACGTATTTTACTTGTGTCATTAAAGCAATAAATGTGCAGAAAATGCAACCTTTGTGTGGCTTCATGGGAACTTAGTCAATGTAGTTTGCTGTGTATAAAAGACCTGGAAGTACATATCACCAAACAAACACTTTCATGTGGATTTTTTTGTTTGTTTGTTTGTTTTTGTTTTTTGAGACAGGGTTTCTCTATTTAGCCCTGACTGTCCTGTAACTCACTCTGTAGGCCAGGCTGGCTTTGAACTCGGAAATCTGCCTGCCTCTGCCTCTCAATTGCTGGAGTTAAAAGCATGCACCACTACTGCCTGGCTTCATGTGAATTTTTAAACAGGTTGAATCTACAAGGAAAATACCATTTTTTTTTTTGTTATTTGATTAGTAAATAGAACATAGATCTACTCCTACCCCCACTCCTGCCAAAATCCTAAGGGAACAAAGGGAAGTGAGATTATATTTTCGGAATCATTCATCATCTTTGAGGAAAATATATTAATTACTATGCTATTGGGAAGGTAAAGTGAAGGCCTTGAGACCTTGACTTCCATTAAGGAGATTTCAGACTATTAGGATTGGCAGTCCTTGGTTGGTGCTCAGTCACGTTTGTGTAGGCATTTTGCTTATTTCATAGACTTTCTGCATGTAGGTACAAATTCTATACTTGTTTCACACACCAAGATATTTAGAACCACATGCCTTCTGCAATGTCTTAAGTGTTCGTACCATGAGAGAAACTAACTCAAAAGTCTACTTGTATGTTTATGAGTTGTTGATCTAAGCAATGTGGTTTCAAGGAGGATGACATTGAAGAATATGAAAGATTGGTGTTAATGTAATCTGTGACAAGAAATCATAAAGAGAAATACTGCATCATACACAAGTTCTATATGCCCAGCTTAATACTGAAATAGGCACCTTCATTGGTGTGCACTTCACAGTTCCCCCTCATCCCCGTTACTACTACCAATATACAAACACAACACACATACACGCACACATGCAAACATGCTCATGCACACATACAGAACAGCACTGATACTGGCCTGTTAGTAACAGTGTGCCACCTAGTGTTTGTAGATATTGTCAATCACAGACATGTTTATGTTGTCAGTATTAGATAATTATAAATTTACAAATTGACACGAGTTACTTCTTCATCCTGTATCACCATGACAGAAACATGTTTTTTAAAATTATATTAATATTTAAATATAAGCATTTCTACTGTAATACAGTAAAGCATGTTTCAAAATGCTTAGACAAATAGCAAGACATCATAATTAGAACCTAATAGCAACCATGTAACCATTGCTTAGTTTTCAGTGCAAAAAAGCAATTGTTTATGATTTTTGGTTTAGAAATCTTTAGGTTTGTACAGTAGTTATCTAGAACCTTCCCCTTATCAAGGAAGGAATGTGACTAAGCTCCTAAAGAAGTCAGTCAAGATGCCATGTAAAATACTAAGGGTGAGATGTCTGCAGCGGGATAGTACATAATGGAGTTTAAAAACTGGGTTATTCACACAATACAGACCAGCTTCACTACTCCACCCCCTTTACTTTAAGGGATCTCAGTACATAGCAACAATGCCTGGGTGATAAAGAGATGTTCAAATAAAATGAATCATAATAAAAACTGGGTTCCGCTAAAATATTGAGATTCTAACCCACAGATTTTTTTCCTGTTCTTCAATATTCAAACCTGGTAAGGACATAGATTCCCCTTTGTTCCAATTCTATGTGAAACTACATCAATTCAGACACTTTTTTATTCTTCATTTATTTAAATGAATGCCCAAGAGCCCAGGACAAGCCAAGACCTCACTCTAGACCTGATGGAAAGCACCATTGGGTGCACATGCTTCATTTTTGCTATAATTCACATGTGTGCATTGTTTAGCCCAATCTGCCTCATCCCATTCTGTAGACTGTAACCATGGCAAAAGTATCTTCACCCATGTATGTGAGGCACATCCAATGAGTAGGCACAGAGTGCAATGGATGAATCTTGGGTGCTATGATCACCTCCCCTTGCCACCAAGGCTGAGGCATACACCATTAAATTAGCCTTTGTTATACTCATTCAGAATGCCCTTGGTGCTTACATCTTTGATAAAATGAGCCTGTTTGTGCATTAGTTAGAGAGGGGCATAAGATAAATAAAAGTCTTTGACGTACATACCATTATCCTCTCATGAATTAGCCAGAAATATGGACCACTGTTGGTGACTTATGTAAGTGCGTAATAAAATAACTATTGAGAAGAAGGGGTACACAGAAAAGCTTGCACTGGACAATTCAGTATTGTTGGGAGCCGTTCGCCATTACAAGATGGCTCTGGCTTCCTGCTTCCTGGTTCTTCATGGATGTCATATCTGGAGGTGCACATGTGCATGCTACATGCTAATTAAGCATTGTGTTATGAGCCAATGAGGTGTCTGCACGTCATCCAAGGTGCTATTTAAGCAGCAGGATTTGAGGGCTCAGGGTCCTTCCTTCCTTTCCTCTCTCTCTTATCAGAGTCCTTCCTTTCCACTCTCTCTATCTCGTCCTTCCTTTCCACTCTCT
>JADRCD010232539.1:18716-36758 GCA_019843815.1 Montemys delectorum
GTCCTTCCTTTCCACTCTCTCTATCTCGTCCTTCCTTTCCACTCTCTCTATCTCGTCCTTCCTTTCCACTCTCTCTCTCTCTATCTTATCATTGCTTCGAGCTGTATAATAAATTGCTGTCAGAAGAATCCTGTTTGTGGTGTACTCCTTATCGGCAAAGGTTGCGTGCCACACAGTATGCCTTCAGCTTGATAGTGTATTTAAGCTTGATTTTGAAGAGAGTAGGATCATTCCACAAAGACTTAAGGGAAAAAGTGAGAGAAACAATTACATACATCAAAGTATCACTTCTCAAAAAGAACAGGCAAGATGTGCAGAGTAGTGTGCATCAGCCTTCCAAAGATGAAGTGAGGACGTAGCAGGGGAGGAAGCCATACTTATGATTGACAGGGTTGATGTAGCTTATGGAACAATTCACGATCCAATGTCCCCCACTGACTGAGCTTCTAGAACCAAATAATGTAAGTATGTAGTCTATAGAACTTTCTAGCCTGGATATTCTATGTGTGTGTGTGGTGGTGGTTTGAATATGTTTGGCACTGTTAGGAGGTGTGTCCTTGTTGGAGGAAGTAGGTCTCATCCTAGCTGCCTGGAAGCCAGTCTTCTCATTTGCCTTTGGAACAAGATATTGAACTCTCAGCTCCTTGTGTGACATGTCTGCCTAGATGCTATAATGTTTCTGCCTTGATGATAATGGACTGAACCTCTGAACTTTATAAACTTATAAACTCCAGTTAAATAAGAGTTGCCTTGGTAATGGTATCTGCTCATAGGAGTAAAACCCTAACAAAGACATTGTAGAATAAAGAATGGTGTGATTGTCTTTTGTTACTTTTTTCTGCTCTAGAATGTGCTTCATTCATGATAAAATATAAGTGATCACATATATAGAAATGGATAACCTCAAGAATAAAGAGGCACCTTCATTCTATCATAACAACACAAGTAATCTTCCACTTAAGTTCAAATAGCAGGAATTATAGGCAGAACCTGGAGAATTCTATGCAAATACTTTTTTACTTTAGACCATAGCACTCAGTGTAGTTGAAAGGCTAGAAGATCAATGTGGTGTTCTCTTGCACAGTTTCAGAGTCCCCAGCAATGTATCTTCTGGATACCTCTGCATCTTCATGGTTGGCGTTCTAGGCTGCAAGAAGAGGGACAACATAGAAACAGACCTCACAAAACAGAATTCCTGAGACAAGAGGAAAACATTAATTACTATGTAGTTTCTGCAACACAAAGTAAATATTTTAGTGTGAGACAAAGGGATTAATCCACCCTCTCATGACCTGGTAAGTGCCCAAAGAGGATACTTGATTCACTGTGTTCTCCTTCTATGTTATCCAAGTAGATTCAGAATGCTGAATTGTGCAGGCTAGTAAGACTCTTCTATACCTGAGTTTGTGGCCAGAGGGGCTTAATAATGTACAGAATTCATGACTGTCTATCAGCAAGATATTATAATAAGCCAGATCGATGAGAATAGTACAAGATTCCTTGAAATCAATGCATTCTTACATTTGGAAATTTAATTGACTATTGGGCCAATATTTTTAGAACTGTCACAATATCAAAGATAATATCAGGGTCTACAAAGTTGTACATGAAGGCTAGACTGCAGTAACACATACAATAATTGGCAAAGAATACAGACTGTCACTGTATTCTTCATGTAGTCTGCTTTTTTGTGCTATAATTTTAGAGTTTCTGAAAGGATGGGTATATAGGTCATACAGTTTGAAGGTATTTCTCACCTCCTTAGATGGACTTTGGGGAATATAAATATACATTATAGGGAAGATATACTTTTGAAAGAACTTACTCTAAAAGCACTCTAATAATGTTTCTTACTTAGAGGAGATTCAAAGTTATAGGCACCAATCTAATCTGAACAGAGAAAACACAAATGGCCCAACATCCACACTTCTTCTTCTAGAGGACCATTTGTAATAACAATTAGTAAACAAAGATAGTGTGCACAGTTAAGAAGTAACTGCAATTTTCACAATTTCTAAAGTTTTTTGGATTAAGCAGTTTTAGTTGTGTGTTTTGAGATATTGCGCCTATGAATAAAGGCTTTGCTAAAGAAGAGTAAAGTCAACTCCCTCCCTTGAGTAGGCTCCTGACTGTGAATGATGCTGCTTCATTATAAGAAGCAGGATAAACATTTTTGGCTCAATAAGAACACAGTTATAGCCATATGTTTTCAACTTTGCAATTTCCAATTCTATTCTAAAACAGATTGAACCAACATCTACAATAATAAAATGGGTAAGCTGTTTTGTGAGACATAAGTAGAATACAATGTTTACAAAATGATGTCAGAAGAACGGCACCGCCAAGGTTAACAAATGTGTTTTCATGGACTCGAGATGCCAGTCTTCTAATAACTGTAACCTAGCACTTTACATGGTAGGTAAATAACGCCTACTTTCCTTGTTCATATTGAAGGTGCTCTAGGAAGCTAGCAGAGTTTGAAAGTTCAACCATAATGAAACGTTCCCAAACTTATCTGTGAACTCAAAAGTCTCTGTGTGGAAACGTTAGAAATTACCATGATCTATCTCACAGTGTGGCATGCTCATGAATAGAGCAGCTCAATTCATAACTGCATTGACTTAAATTAAGTCATTAAGATGTCAATAACCAGAACTGTGAAGTTAACAAAAATAAACAAAAAAATAAAGAAACTAAAATCATATTCATAAAGAATTCAGAATGGATGTTACCAATTTTAACACATATACTTGTTAGCCACTAAAAGAAAGAAGCTCTAGAAGTTTAAAGGACAACTAGGATCATCTAAGATTCTATCAAGAAACTCCAGGTAAAGAAAATGACAGCAGGTGTTCAATATATAATCAGCAATGTTTACTTGCCATAGGGATCCAGATACAATAACAAATGCTAATTGCGGTGGTAGTGATATTGGTAGTGGTGATAGTGATGATGATGATGATGATGATGATGATGATGATGATGATGATGATGATTGTGACTGTAATGGTGGTGATCCTGGTGGTGGAAGTGATGGTGATTGTGATGACGATGATAGTACAGGTGGTAATTATGGTGGTGGTGGTGATAATTGTTATAATGATGATGGTGCTGGTAATGGTGCTTGTGGCGATGGTGGCAAAAATGAAGATGTTTAGCTTTTATTAGTTTCACTCTCTTCAAAGCCTAAACTTACTCATCCATTATGCAAACATCTGTATTTAGAATAAAGAAATCTCTGTAACTCCTTCCATGGGTATTTTGTTCCCCCTTATAAGAAGGAATGAAATGTCCCCATTTTGGTCTTCCTTCTTCTTGAGTTTCTTGTGGTTTGTGGGTTGTTCTTCCTGTATCCTGAACTTCTGGGCTAATAACCACTTATCAGAGAATGCATACCATGTGTGTTCTTTTGTGATTGAGTTACCTCACTCAGGATGATACTCTCCAGATCCATCCATTTCCCTAAGAATTTCATAAATTCATTGTTTTTAATAGCTGAGTAGTACTCCATTGTGTAGATGTACCACAACTATGAGCAGAGACTGAAGGAAGGACAAGCCAGCCTGATATAACTGTCTCCTGAGAAGCTCTGACAATACCTGACTAATATAGAAGAGGCTCACAGCCATCCATTGAACTGAGTACAGGGTCCCCAATGAAAGAGTTAGAGAAAGGACCAAAGGAGCTGAAGGGTTTGCAGTCCCTTAGGACGAACAACAATATGAACTAACTAGTACCCTCAGAGCTCCCAGGGACTCAACCACCAACCAAGGACTATACATGGTGGGACTGATTGTTCTGCCAACATGTGTATAGTAGAGGATTGCAAAGTTGATCATCAATGGGAGGAGAGGCCCTTGGCCCTGTGAAGGTTCTGTGCCTCAGTGTAAGGGAATGCCAGGGACAATAAGTGGGAGATGGTGGGGTGGCAAGCAGGGGGAGGGGGGAGGCTACAGGGGTTTGTTCTTGTTTTTTGTTTTGTTTTGGTTTTGTTTTGTTTTGTTTTGTTTTTGAGAGGAAACTGGGAAAAGAGAAATCATATGACATGTAAATAAAGAAAATATCTAATAAAAAAATCCTTCAAGTAATATGAAAACATAAAAAAAAGAAAAGAAAAGAAATCAATTGTGTAGAGAAGGAAAATAACTTCATATACCCATCTACTATGATTGAATAAAGGTGATTGTTATATTATTTTTCATATTCCATATGAATTAGCATAGAAGGAGGAGGTTAAGGCCACACAAATTTCTACAAGTAGACTCTGAGTAGAAGCCACGGAACAGGTCTACAGCAAGTCTCATCTTCAGATTTCCCAGGTTTAATATCTCAGGAGAAGCACCAGTATGAGAATGCAGGTATGTATACTAAAATATAGAACCCTTTCCAAATACCATTAGAGTATTTGTTAATTTATATAAAGTTGTTCATCTATAGTTGTCTTTTAGAAGGGGCATGCTTGCTATTTGAAAGGTATTGTAGAATTTGGAATGCTAGCATTGTGCTACAAGATCCTTTGAAAGATGTTTTGTCATCCAAGAACTTCATTCTAAAAATGAATAGTTTTGAAAACTGGAATACATTAGAAAACATAAAGATACAGAAAAAATGCAATAATTTCAAGTGAATGATCAATGAGAAATATAAAAAAAAGCAATGAAAACATAGAAAAAGATCTAATAGACCTTAGGGTTTGGTGGTCACTCCTCTCACTCTGGGGTATGCATGTGTGTGTGTGTGTGTGTGTGTGTGTGTGTGTGTGTGTGTGTGTGTGTGTGTATGTGTGTATGTGTGTATGTGTGTGTGTGTTTGTGTGTGTTAAGTTACAGAATTGCAATTATTAAGTCTTATAATTTAGAATAGAGACTTCTTTGAGGCCAGTACTTGCTTCCTTAGAACCTCTTTGTCTATTTAATAACCAGCATACAGGAAGCACTGGAAGAAATCCTGTCCAGATGCAATCACAACACCAGAGTTCTTTCATAATATTGACTCAATTAAAACACAAAAAAAGTATAAAATGGCAAAAAAGGAAATAATAATCAAATCTTTATTTTGTTGTTGTTGTTTTGACACAAAGTATCTCTACGTACCTTTTCCTGGCTTTGAAATCACTCTGTTGACTAAGCTGGCTTTAAACTCTCAAAGGCTTGTCAAGGTCTTGTGAGTGCAGATTTTGTAACCATATATCACTGTGCCTAATGGGCAACAGTCAACTCTTTAAATAACAACAACAAGAATGAAATGGCCTGGTCAATACATAGTAGGACTGTGGAAGTATAAAATGCCATGACTGATACATAGTAGGGCTGTGGTGGACACAGGTGAGTACATACCTCATGAGTAGATAAAGATATATACTTTCTTATGGTATTGAGTACACGTACTTTTAGTCACCTTTAACAACATTCTGGGACTTCGGTATCTCTAGTTAAGAGAAGTACTATCAGGCGGTAGCATTTTCCTTTGCATATCTGTAGGTCAGAAATTCCGGAAAAGATTAGAAAAGACAGCAAAAATCCTTTGAATTCAGTTTTTCAGAACAAAAAAAAAATCACTTTTCAACAGTTACTTTCTTGTTGAAGATCAACTTCTTAAATACTCAGACACTTTAGAAGTTTGAGGTGATTTGGGAGAGAAAGCAATCTCCTCAGGACTTGTCACCTGCTATATTCATTTGACTTTATGTCCTCTCTTCCTCCAAGTGGCATCTGAATCAAGGAAGCAAATGATAAGAGAGAGTATATCCTGCAATGGCCAGGTCCTCACTAGGATTTCTCCACGGAGTTTGCTCAGCTTGGATAGCCCTCTCCCATGGGATGCTTTTAGCCTGTGCTGGTGTGATGAGACTAGGATACACAATGCACTCCCTGCAGGACATGTGACCTCTCTGTCATTTGAGTTCTATTGGAACTCAGAAAAGTTGCTTTCAAGTAATTTTACCTTGATGCATGGAGCCAACCCTTCCTCTCCAAAACATGCTTATGTTCCTATACTTGGTAGTAGAGTTAAGTCAGTGCAGGGAATCCTGGAAGCAGGGCAAAGATAGCCTTTAATACATACAGTATTTTGCATTTGACTGTAATTTAAGTGCAGGATTCGGTTTACCAACTAAGAATTGTGTCTCAGGGGACTGTTCTTTTTTTTTTTCTTTTTTATTAGATATTTTCTTTATTACATTTCAAATGTTATCCTCTTTTTTCATTTCTCCTCTGAACCCCCATTCCATCCCCCCTCCCCCTGCTCACTAACCCACTCACTCCTGATTTCCTATCCTGGCATTCCCCTACACTGGGGCATTGAGAGGTCACAGGACCAAGGGCTTCTCCTCTCATTGATGTCCCACAAGGCCATCCCCTGCTACATATGTACTGGAGCCATGTGTCTATTCATGAATACTCTTTGGTTGGTGGTTTAGTCCTTGGGAGCTCTGAGGGTACTGGTTGGTTCATATTATTGTTCCTGTTATGGGTCTGCAAACCCCATCAGTTCCGTGGGTCCTTTCTCTAGCTCCTCCATTGGGCAGCTCAGTACAATGATTGGCTGTGAGGGTCCACTTCTGTATTTGTTAAGTACTGGCAGAACCCCTCAGGAGATAGCTAAATCAGGCTCCTGTAAGCAAGCACTTGTTGGCATCCACAATAGTGTCTGGGTTTGGTAACTGAATATTTGATGGATCTCCAGGTGGGACAGTCTCTAGATGGCCTTTCCTTCAGGTTCTGCTCCACACTTGTCTCTGGGTCTCCTCCCATGGATATCTTCATATCTACACTTTGGTCTTCCTTCTTCTTGACCCTCATGTGGTCTGTGAATTGTATTTTGGGTACACATGAGTTCATGCCATGTGTGTTCTTTTGTGATTGGGTTACATCACTCAGGATGCTATTTTCTAGTTCTATCCATTAGCTAAGAATTTTATGAGTTCATTGTTTTTAATAACTAAGTAGTACTTCATTGTGTAAATGTACCATATTTCCTGTATCAATTCTTCTGTTAAGAGACATCTGGGTTCTTTCCAGCTTCTGTCTACTATAAATAAGGCAGCTATGAAGATAGTGGAGCATGTGTCCTTATTACATGTTGTAGCATCTTCTGGGTATATACCCAGGAGTGGTATACACCCAGTTTTCTGAGGAACTACCAAAATGATTTCCAGAGGGATTGTACTAGCTTGCAATCCTACCAGCAGTGGGAGAGTGTTCCTCTTTCTCCACATCCTCACCAGCATCTGCTGTCACCTGAGTTTTTGAACTTCAAGTTTCTGAAGAAAGAAATTGAAAATCTCAGAAGATGGAAAGGTCTCCTATGCTCATGGATTGGTAGGATTAATATAGTAAAAAATGGCCATCTTGCCATTCAATGCAATCCCAATCAAAACTCCAATTCAATTCTTCATAAAGTTAGAAAGAGCAATTTGCAAATTCATCTGGAATAACAAAAACACAGGATAGGAAAAACTAGTCTCAACAATAAAAGAACTTCTAGGGGAATCAACATCCCTGACCTCAAGCTGTACTACAGAGCAATAGTGATAAAAAAAACTGCATGGCATTGGTACAGTGACAAGCAGGTAGATCAATGGAATAGAACTGAAGACCCAGAAATGAACCCACATACCTATGTTCACTTCATTTTTGGCAAAGGAGATAAAACCACCCACTGGAAAAAAGACAGCATTTTCAACAAGTTGTGCTGGTTCAACTGGTGGTTGGCATGTAGAAGAATGCAAATTGACTCATTCTTATCTCCTTTTAGAAAGCTCAAGTCCAAGTGGATCAAGGACCTCCACATAAAACCAGATACACTGAAACTAGAAGAAAAGAAAGTGGGGAAGAGCCTCGAGCACATGGGCACAGGGAAAAATTTCCTGAACAGAACACCAATAGCTTATGCTCTAAGACTAAGAATCGACAAAATTGACATCATAACATTTCAAAGCTTCTGTAAGGCAAAGGACACTGTCAATAGGACAAAATGACGACCAACTGATTGAGAAAAGATCATTACCAAGCCTATATCCAACAGAGGGCTAATATCCAATACATACAAAGAACTCAGGAAGTTAAACTCCAGAGAACCAAATAACCCTATTAAAAATGTGGTACAGAGCTAAACAAAGAGTTCTCAACTGAGAAACACCAAATGACTAAGAAGCACCTAAAGAAATGTTCAACATCCTCAGCCATCTGGCAAATGCTCTCTTTCTTAATAGAACCATTCTTGCCCTTTGGTCTCTTGTAGACAGAATCTGGATAGTTGTTTAAGCTTTCTTTATATTCAATTTATTGTGTTTGCTAGCATTCAGATCAAAAGAATTTTTTATAGTAATGAGGATAATACAAAACTTATATCATTAACAGTGGCTTTCCTGAGGGATGTGATATGCTTATTAGATATGGAATCTTATTTGTTTGTAAGCATGACAACTCAGTGTATATGTGTATGTCTGTATCACCTGGTGCTGACTACCAATGGGAATTTGATGCCCTATACTCTAGAGCATTTTATTCCAACAGAGATAACAGTAAGGCATGGTAGATTCTCAGTTTGTAAAGTGCTTAGTGCTCATCTATGAGTACATCAATGAAAACCCCCTGCTCTTGAAAGTCAGGTACTGTGGTGTTTTTGTAACCATGGCATTGTGGGACAAGGGGTTATATGTCAGAGAGACAGATAGATCCCAGGGACATGTGGAAATGTTAATCCATTTGAAACAATGAATTGCAAGTTCTATAAAGAGACCATTCTGACAAAATAAAAAAGTGAAAAATCACAAAAGAAGAAGATATATGACCTATACTTCTGACTTCCACACATGTGTACAACAAGCACACTCACACGCAAATACACATGTATATATATATATATATATATATGCTACACACACACACACACTCACACGCAAATACAATGTACATATATATGCTACACACACACACACACACACACACACACACACTCAGACACACACTCACACACAAAAAATTGTTTAAAAATTCAGGAAGAAAAACTAGGGAGTTAATATTACAAAAATTACAAGGATGTTTGTGAAAGACATATCATACTAATCATAGATCTGGCTCTAATTATCACCTTGTTTCTTACTCCTTTTCTCATAGTGTTTCTGCCCTGTTACAGCTTAATGGGAGTTGAATCAAAGCAGGTTTAACACTGTGCAATTTGGTTGGTTGCATAGACCTTTATTTTCTTCAAGAAAAAAAATTCTCTTGGTAGTTTCGTAAACTAGATACATGTATTTCATGCAGACTCAATATTAAAACAAATGTGCTTATTGTTCTTTTCTAATTTTTTTCTAAACACCTAAATCTAGACATTATTTTTCACTGGAAATGAAATAAGATCAACAAATGGGGACCTACCAACAATAAGATGACTGATACATAACTGATGGGCTTTGGTCTGGAACAAGAAACATTTTTGGAATCTTGTGATGTTAATCAGTTTAATTAAATGAGATAATGAAATAACTAAAATAATATGTTTAGGCAAAGATATTACCAACTCACTGACTTAGGAAGGAAACCTATGGTTTGGTGTCGCCAAAGACAATTTTCTTTCTAGGTTTATACAGAGAATTAAGCATCCATTCAGTATCAGAGTCCCTAGGAATTTTGCCATTGAGATGAAAATTATATAAGATAGTCCTGTTTTGGGATACAGATGAGGAGAAACAATGAACTTGCCTTAGCCCTATATAGACAGTATACAAGTGTCAACAGTGAAAATATACGTTTGGTCCTTCTGTTTCTTAGCCAACCCCAGTTTAGGAACTCAGGACAAGGTCAGCAGCACCTTCATCACAGACTTTCTCCTTTGCTGTCATGAAATGACTTTGAGGAGAAACAACCACTTAAAGATCCCTTCATTATTCAGCTCTTAAGGCCTGTAAAGATAGTCCTGTACACTGTGCTGCATGTGGGACCTAATTTATGATTGGCATTCTGATGGAAAGCTGCCTGCCAGCATCCTTATCTCTTCATCTCAGTTGAGTTATTGGTGAGAGAATGTTGCAATTGCACTGAGTGTGCCATTCCCACTTAGGCTGTCCAGACATGAGGCACACACTTATAATGATTAAACGGATAGTAGCAGGCAACTGTGGGCTGAACTTTTACTACTGAATCACAGAGAGGAGATGACAATGCTTTTAATGGCACTGTCTCTCTATTTCCTGGATATTTAGGTCACAAGTGAGTACAATTTTGGCAGCTGCAGCCTTTTCCCCATTTAGACATAGAAAATGTGTCTAATTTGGCTCCCTAAAAGCTCAGTGGTGATTGGCAGCACTCCATCATACACCAAGCACCTTCCTGTGAGGCATTCACAGCAAGTTCAAGGTTCTTCCTCTAACACTGTGACATCTGCAGAGAATAAACTATTTTTAATTATTTTTCATAGGAGAAAACAGGTCAGTGCGATTTTACCCAAGACATGTAGAGGGTAGGACAAAGAAAGGCCATTGTCCACCACTATTACCAATCTGCTTTTGGTGCTGCTAAGTACCTTCAGTCACTGACAAGACATATCTTGGATTAAGATGGAGGAAATAGAATTTAGGAGCACATGTCTATGGCAATTCAATTTGATTGGACTCCAGTAAAGTTAATGCAATATGACTTGAAATCAGAGCAATTCAATTCCACAAAACAGATTCTCCAGTTTCTAGTGGTATCTTTGTCTCTACCACTCTTGAGGGTGCCTGCATAGGGAAGTTTTACACACTTAACTTTTTGAAATTCTACTGAAACATTGAACTTTTTTTTTTTTAACTAACCGAACTACCAAATGGTTTCTTCAATGATTAAGCTCCAGAGACCTTTCCAACTAGCTTTATTCTCTGTATCATGGCACAGATATTGAAGAGAGATGATGACTTTTAAATGAAAAATATTCTTGTAATTATGCTTATGATACATGATTCTATTTATCCTGCCTAAATAGCTACCTATTATGTAAAATTGTTCTAGAAGTTTTTGAAAGGTTGATATTAATTTAAATGAATAGCCTTATTTATTCAACACATGTGAATTTTTGCTAGTGAAAAATCTGTAAATATTTTCTACAAAGGCCATAGTGATCTAAGAAGTGGGTCAATAAGGCTTTGTCTTTGGTATCTCTAGCCAGAAGGAACATTATATTTATTAACAGACATGTTGCTGACAGTTTCAACTTCACTTTATATGAAGGGAGATTTTCTCAGACTGTCTTGTTTCCTGGGCTTTTGCCAGTGAATGTTCTCTACATTTTCTTTTGTGCACATAGAAAAGCAACAAGTAACCAAAGGAGCACCCAGGAGTGACATGAAATGAATTAGGTAATACAGCCACATTAGCTGTGGTGGATGAGAAAACCTATTGGAATGTCCTTGTTGTAGAGCTTTGCTGTCTTGGGAAAGTAGACTTCCTGGATATATTGGGAATTTCTGAAGATTTGATTCACTTGCTAGATAGATCTCCAACTTAATCCCTTAAGTTTAGTATTATATAAGATTCCTTTTAGGATGGTATAAATACTATGAGCCACACAAGGGAATGACATGCATGAACTGAAGTCGAGTCCTCTGTATGAGTAGCAAGAACTCTTAGTTATTGAGCCTTCTGAGGGCCTAGTCTTAAACTTTGTACAAACATGATGCAATTATTCACTTTTGAAAAAGGATAAAGGATACTGGAAGCAATGTAGTGTTGCAATTTCAATAAAGATTTTTGTTTCCTAAGAACTGGAATTTTTGTTTCATTAAAAGGATCACTTTACATCATGTCATGACAAGGGCTACTGTAAACAGTGCAGCAACATGTATGACCACTTGAAATAAAATTTCACAATGTAAAGATACTAGGAAACAAGTGCAGTCCAGACTCAGATAGTGCAATATGCTTCATGAAGCCCTGACAGCAGTTGTGGGGCTTCTGCTTGGGATTCTGAGTGGAACAACACACCATGAAACAATAACCTATTGAAGTAGTAGATAATGACAATGATTAAAACCACTTTTTCATTTGTTTAATTAAAAAAGTAAAATAAGCTAATTTTATCTGAGATTTTTGTGTGTCAGTTTTGGACATTTGGGATGGGGTATTCAACTCCATCCCAAACTCCAGCCTTCATTTCTGTTTAAATCAATACCTGTACCATAGAATTATCTTTTGTGATAAACTGTTTCATTTTGTATTAAGTCAAAACAATGTCACAAATTGCTTTTGTTAAAAATTCAATGTTGCCATTTTTCTACAGTTATAATATTTAGATTTTTTCTTCACTTACTATAATTTATCAGTGACCAGAATTAGGTTAAAAAAAGATAAACCTTTGCAATAACATAGTAATCATGATTACGTTTTGAATATTTGGATTTGTGACCCTCATATTTTAAAATCTGGGTTATCATCATTTTTACCTCTTAAGAAACACATTTTCTAAAGGGCAAGTGTATTTAACTTGAATGTCAGATGAATACTGCTCCTGTTTCCTCTGAAGCTCAGTGTGTCATGTGGTAACATCTCCAGGTCACACTAACAGCTTTAGATAAATCTGCTGTGATAACAGAAATATTGCTAAAACCCAGGCTCTCACCTCTTGAGATCGGCAAGCCCCTGCCATTGGGACTGCAGCAATAAAGATCCATTCTTGCTCTCCATTTACCCATGGATAACTCAGCTTCACCAAAGGCCTCAACCATGAGTTCATTTTCATTAATCTCATCTACCTGACTTGTGCCTCCTCATGAACCAGCCTCAGAACAGCAATGACTCAGATCCTATTTAATTCTTCTTTGCTACTCATGTCTACATTCATCCAGATTGGTGTCCCTTTGCTTAAAACTAGGTAGTTCGTATTCTTTTAATTCCGGCAGTTCCCTAAATATTTAGTATTTCACATATAAGTGAGTACACACATTCTCTCTCTCTGTCTCTTTTTCTCTCTCTTTTTCTTTCTTTCTCTCTCTCTCTCTCTCACACACACACACACACAAATCGTACAATCTCCATATTATGAACTTTACATAAGCTATATACTGTCTTCTACAAATTTCAACAGCTTAATTATGAGTGTAAAGACTGTGTTTGTTAATTTGGTACTAATGTATGCATGTACAACTAAGTTTATTTTTTCTTGCTATGTAGGAAAGATCTTCTAACTGCTTTTTCCCCCCTTTTTCTATTGATTTTGCTTTTGGTCATCCACTCTTCTAGTTCTCAGTTCTACATGCTTGTGTGTGTGTGTGCGTGTGTGTGTGTGTGTGTGTGTGTGTGTGTTAACACATTCATATGTTTTCACATTATTTTTTTAATATATTTCGCAGTTGGGTTAATTTTTTGCCTACAACTTATTCCATGTCTGCTTAAACATTTTTATGTCCAGTATTTGACCCTCTATTTTCCTATTGTAATTTTCCTTTCATTGAAATGTTCTCTTTAAGTTCTCTCTCTTTCTCTCTCTCTCTCAAAAACAAAGTTAAACAACAAAGTTAAAATAACAAAGTTAAAAGAAAATTAAAAGGAAAGAAAGAAAGATGGAAAGACAGGAAGGAAGGAAGGAAGGAAGGAAGGAAGGAAGGAAGGAAGGAAGGAAGGAAGGAAGGGAGGAAGGAAGGAAGGAAGGGAGGGAGGAAGAGAGGAAGGAAGAAAGGAAGGGAGGAAGTTAATAAGACAAAATACAAAAACAAAACAAAAAGTGCACAAAAACCATGGTTGTCATTTTGTGTTGTCTATTCCTTCACATGAACCGTGTTCTAGAATATTGTTGATACATTTAGAGATATTTACAGGAGAAAAATGTTATTTTCCCTTTCCCAGCAGTTATCATTTGCAAGTAGCTTCTTAGTGTGTGACTGTGTTTCTCTAGTTCCTCTTTTCAGTGCTGGAAACCTACATGTTTGAAACTGTGCAGGTCTTGTGTGTACTGCTACAGTCTCTGTGAGTTCATGTGCACATTAGGACTTGGTGGAAAAAAAGATATTGTTTCTTTATCCCATCCACAACTTCTGGTTCTTAAAATATGCCCACATCTACTTGAAATAATTCCATGAGCCCTGAAAGTAAGGTTCTAATGAAGTTTTTTCATTAAGGGCTGAAAGTGTCAAAGTCTCTTTTCTTTGCAATTTTCCAGTTGTGATTCTCTGTGATACTACAATCTAGTGTAGTAAGAAGCTTCTCTGATGATGGCTGAGCAAGGTGTTGAACTATAGGTAGAACAGTATGTCTTTAGGGATTGTGTTATTCCTTTAGCAGAATAGTACTAGTAGGTTTTCCCCAAGGCCTTTGGCCTATCCTGTCTTGGGTTCCTGTCAGGTATGGGTTCTATCTCATGGACTGGACCTTAAATCCAACTTTAGAAAATGATTGGTTTCTCTCATAACATGTGTGCCATTACTCTACCAGTATATGTTGCAAGAATATCACTGTTGTGGCTAGCAGGGTATTTAGCTACAAACAGTATGTTCTAAACCATCTCTACCTCCTTCAAAGTCTTTTCCATCAATGGCCTCCTCCAGCCTCTTGGGTTGTACAGACGTTCACTCTAACTTAAAATCAAATCTCAATTTCCAAAGCTAGAATCCACACAGGATAGGGACTATGAGGTGCTTGTATCTCCTAGGTTATCTCTCGTGTAATATTTTCCAATTTCACTTATATTCCTGCTAATTTCATTTTTCTTTACAGCTTTATAGAACTCCTCATTGTATACATTAACCACATTCTCTTTATCCATTCCTTAGTTGATGAGCATCTAGGTTGATTCCATTTCATGGTTATTGTGAATACAGTAGCTCTTGATATAGATAGTAGACATATGCAAGTGTCACATGTTAATGAACAGAGTTCATTGGGTGTAGACCAAACCACGTTTTGACTAAAATGTATGTGTGTGTGTGTGTATGTGTGTGTGTGAAAGAGAGAGAGAGAATGTGTGTGACAGATAGATAGATAGATAGAGAGAGAGAGAGAGAGAGAGAGAACAGAGACAGAAAAACAGAGACAGAAAGATGGTGTGTGTATTTCTGTGTGTCTGTACGTCTCTATGTATGTCTGTTTGTCTGTATGTCTGTGTGTGTGTATGTATGTATATATGCCTTCACCTGTGTTACATGTGTGAGTTGGATGAAATAGCATGAATGAAATTATATGAATCAGAGATAATTTTATCATGAAAATCAGCATACTTCAAGTATCATAAAATCCTAGATAAGATGCTTAAATATTTAAATGATTATTTTTTGTGGATTTTGAAAAAATAAGAATGGAAGATTATCCATAGTTTTAAAAGCTAATGCCTGTACATTCATCTTCCCGTTTGTCTATACTAGCCATGAAGTGATACTTGATGTTGGTGAGATTTTTTTCTGAGGTAAATAAAGTTGTCTATTTTATTGTTTCAGTGGGAGATCATTTTTCTGTACAAGAAAATACTACAGGAAGGAGATGGAGATTTTCCTTCAGAGATCTAAGGCTGGAGCATTAAGCCCACAGGATGTGCTCCCTGTCACAAGTGAATTCTGGATGTTTATAAAGTGAGATATGAAAATGAACACAGTGGGGCATGTTTAATACAATGAGCAGGACCATTGAGAGGCCAGGCTGGTAGGCACACAAGGACATTGGCTGTTTGTGACAGAATTGGGGCAGAGAAGAATGAGGCTTATTATTTAATGCAATGAAAAGTAATGCCCAGCAAAATCTCCACAAAGTTATCAGATAGGCTGTAACTAAACAATGCTCAATAATAAGCTATATATGCCCATGTATCTGTATAAATTTCTATACATGTAAAGATAATCTTTTCAGATATTTGATCTAGGCAATACAGTATTTAAAATATGATTCACAAGCACAAAAATATACTTCCAACATAAAAACACATTTACAGATGCATACTATAAAATTTATGATGCAAATTTAACATTTATGCAATTATCAAGGTACACTATGGATTTCTGCATTTTATGCAGGGGCAAAGTTTGTATTAGGACTCTATCACCTGCATTCCTGCTTTATGTTACATGACAGCAATGACTGACCACTTCACTGAACTTGTTGTCTTGTAACTTTTGAACATTCCAGGATAATGCTGAAAATAAAATCATAGCTTGTCAGAAAAATCTAAGCATGGTTTTGTTTCTGACACTGAGGTGAAATAAGAATTTTATGTTATTAGGGTAGATGACAGTTCAATCCAGGGAAAGCAAAGGCTCCTGAGAATATTTAGATGTGTGTATTATCTATTTTATATGAAATAGATGGGCTTTGGATACACTAGCACCATCACCTCACAATATAATACTTTAAAAGTTAACTCTTACCATTATTATTGAAATTATCAAGGGAAATTTCATGGTAACTTTATAAACATTGTTTAGTGATGTATGACAGCTATGTCGTGTTGTTTTGTATATCACAAAGACAGTCATTTGACACAGCATGAAACAAAGTATTATTGCAGGGTCTATGGAAAAACACTATTATTTGTTTAAACTTCTTCCTTACAAGTGATGTTTTAGAAGAAAGCCCCTTGACCTTCAGAATCTAATATTCTGATTGTAACACTTATACTACAGGGCTAGGTGAGTTTCAACTATTTTGATCATATTTGCTACAAAAATATCAATAATATTTATCTTTCAGATTTATTGTCTTTATGGAAGTTAGTGTGAAGTAGGTTTTGCTAGCTAAAAAGGTTCATTGGTGAGTCTTGAGGTCAGCTGCCTCTTATTTCTGTCACAAGATATCATGGAAGGACTAACCTACTAAAAATCAAGGAGACAGTAGTATTCTTAAAGATGTGAATTTTTGTGCTAAATCAAAAACAAATATAGACTATTTTCTCATATGAGAAAAAGAACATTAAACCCCTATTATGATTCTTTTAACATTTGGAAAATATGCCAAAAACTGTCCAAGAGTGCCCTGTATCTGTCAGTAGGACATTTGAGAAAACATAAAGTAAATTTAAAATTAAATAATAACTACATGGGAGAGAAATTCCATATAGACTGTTGTTATCCTTGAAAGGAATTTCAATGTATACATGCAAAAGAATGTCACCAGTAGTAGGGATCATGTAGTTAATTCTCTGTTCTTCCATGTCCACACATCCAAACCAAAGTGGTAGTGTTTGAAGAGGCCAGTGGTATGTCCAGGAGCTTGACTGTGTTTACTGCTTCAGCAAACACAAACACAAGCCAATGAAGTACAAATTGGGCAAATTGTTGTGAGTTAACTGGAAGAATCCCTGTCTTTGCTCCAACATGGGCAACGAATGGGTAACCTAGTATACCATGTGTCTTAATCACTGGTCCCTTGCTGTGAAGAGATGTCATTATCAAGATAACTCTTATGAGAAAAAACCACTCAATTTGAGGCTGCTTAAACTTTCAGAAGCTGAATTCATTATTATCATGGTAGATGGTGGCATGCAACACAGGCATGGTGCTAGAGAAGTAGTTGAGCACTAAATCCTAATCCACAGACACAAAGAGCAAGATTAGACTTGGCATAGAATTTTGAAACCTCAAGCCTAGCCAGGTTACAGCTCCTAATCATTCTCAAGTAGTGCCACTCCCCAATAACTACTCATTCAAATATTTGAACCTATGGTAGCCATTTTTATTTAAACTACCACATTGTCCTCCTGTACCCCTATAGGCTTGTAACCACATCGTAAAGCAAAAATGGATTCAATCCAAGTTCTTTTGTCCATTAATTCATTTCTTTATTCACTTTATATTCCAATCTCAGCCACCCTGTCCTCCACACTCCCACATAGCCCCTCCTCTTATTCATCTGCCTCTTCAACTCTGAAAAAGGGGATGGATATCTCCCTCTGGATAGCCACCCTCCCTGGAACTTCAAGTCACTACAGGACTGAGCACATCTTCTCCCACTGAGGCCATACAAGGCAGCCCAGTTAGGAGAACAAGATCCACAGGCAGGTAACAGAGTAAGGGTAAGTCCTCAACTTCTAAAGTTGTTATAGTCTTTCACAGTTTCAACACTGTTTAGAAAGACAAATTTGATGTCCTAG
>JADRCD010232541.1:8181-33464 GCA_019843815.1 Montemys delectorum
AGAGAGAGAGAGAGAGGGAGGGAGGGAGGGAGGAAGGAAGGAAGGAACCAGCCAAAAGGTAGAGGTGAGCTGCCTAGCCCAGAGCCCTTTCAACAGCCAGTATGGCCAATAAAAAAGCTCACTATGGCTCCACAAGTGATGGCAACAAGGGTTAACTAAGATAGTGGCTCCCATTCAGGCAGCTGCACCGGGCCTTGCTTTGCTAAATGAGCAGCTGGTGCAGGTAGTGGGGTCTTGCCACAGCAGTGAACCTTGACAGTATATGTTTAATATCTCTATAGCTGCTAAACCCCAAGACCAGAGATCTCCAAAACGATAAAGTCTTATTGCCACTAATGGTAAAACCCCACTGCGGAAGACACCTCAGGCTGTGAGCACAGGAGAGGGAGAAATCAAGCTAGGACCAAACTGACTTAACCTGATGAAGCCTGGTACAGAAGCCCCGGCATCCACAGGGGTTCTGTGGTGGTCTGAACAGGTATGACCCCCATAGACTCATGCTTGGCCCACAGAGAGCAGCACTATTAGAAGGGCCTTGTTGGAGTGGGTGTGACCTTATTGGAATGGGTGTGGCCTTGTTGGAGGGACTTTGTCACTGTAGGAGTAGGCTTTGAAATCTCAGGTGCTCAAGCTACCTCTAGTGTGGCTGCTCACAGTCTCCTACTGCTTACAGATCAAGGTGGAGAACTCTCAGCTCCTTCTCCAGCACTATGTTTGCCTGCATGCCGCCAGGCTTCCTGACATGACGGTTGTCTTAGGGTTTTGCTGCTGTGAACAGACACCATGACCAAGGTAACTGTTATAAGGACAGTATTTAAATGGGGCTGGCTTATGGGTCCAGAGGTTCAGTCCATTATCATCATGGTGGGAATATGGCAGCACCCAGGCAGGTATAGAGCTGGAGGATCTGAGAGTTCTACATCTTGTTCTGAAGGCAAACAGGAGAAGATTGGCTTCCAGACAGCTAGGACGAGGGTCTTAAAGCCTACACCCTCAGTGATACACTTTCTCCAATAAGACCACACCTACTCCAACAAGGCCACACCTCCAAATAGTGCCACTCCCTGGGCCGAGCATATACAAATCATTACATTCCACTCCCTGGCCCCCAAAGACTGCTTAAGCATATGAGTCTATCGGGACTATACCTAAACATAGCATAATACAAAATACATTAAATTCAACTTCAAAAGTCCTCACAGTCTATTAGCAGTCTCAACAATGTTTAAAAAAAAAACAAACCAAAGTTCTAAGTCTCTTCTGAGACTCATCCAATCACTTAACTGTAATTCCCAAGGCAAGACACGAAACCAGTTAGACAAACTCCAAACTCTGCATCTCCAAGGCTGGTGTCAAAGCAGTCTTGAGATCTCCAACTCCTTTTTTATCTTACAAACTTCTTTCTCTTGGGCTGGTTCCACGCCGTTAGCAGCTTTCCTCAGCAGATAGCCCACGGCTCTGGCATCTCAAACACCTTGGGGTCTCCAAGGCAATTTCAATGTTACAGCTTCTTGTTCCAATGAACATGGTCTTCTGGGCTCCAAAGGGAGCCCATCACATCTCCAGCTCTGCCCCCTGTAGCACTCTAAGGTCAGGCTGATCCACTCCACTGCTGCTGCTGTTCTTGGTGATCATCCCATGGTACTGGCATCTCCAATACACTGGGATCGTCTATTGCAACTAGGCTTCACTAGTAGCCTCTCATTGGCTCCCTTTATAGTGCCAAGCCTCAACTTCTTTGCATGACCCCTTCAGTCCTGGGCTGTCAGCTGCAACTGAAGCTGTGCTTTCACCAACAGCCTTCCCTGGCCTCTCTCACAGTGCCAAGCCTCAGCTGCTCTTCATGACTCCTTCATACCTTCAAAATAGTACCACCTGGGTGACTCTTACACATTACCAAATACAGCTGTAGCATGAGGTACAACCTTGGCTATCTCTGGAACACAACCTCTTTGTGCTCTCAGAAAACACTTCCCAGACTTCACCTCAGTGATGCTGGTCTCTTCTTAATCACCACGAATTTCTTAGCCCCTGCTGACCAGCACCAGTTGTCGCAGTAGTCTCCTTCTCTTCTTGACTCTAAACTCAGAGCCATATGACCAAAGCTGCTGAGTTCTTCTGCTTGCTGGGGCTGGAACATGGCCCTGCCTCCAAATAATGTCACTCTCTGAGCCAAGCATATACAGACTATCACACTTGATAATGAACTTAACCTCAAGCTGTAAGCCAGCCCCAATGAAATGTTTTCCATGGCAAGAACTGCTACAGTCATGGTTCCTTTTCACAGTAGACACCCTCACTAAGGCTCCAAGCAGGAGTGGGTCCCTGTGGCAACACAAATGAACAGGAACACTATGTAAATTGTTCTGTTGGGTAGATATGATGCTCCAGTCGAGGTACGTGCTGGGCATTTTTGTTTATATCCACAGGCTACTACCACTGTGGTACATGACTATCCTCCTAGTCATATAACTACCATCTTTGTGCCCACTTGCAAAAACCATCCAAGCTAGGCTTGTTGACTGTTTATATATCCTCATAGGAGGAGGGTCTGGGAGGGCCAGGGACCCCGCACCAGCCACTCCATACAGGGAGGAGCTAGAGTATGTCAGCACGAAGACTGAGCATGCTCCGTCTGTGCAGCTATGGGAAAGCTGTCATCCGTGCTAGATGTTCGTGGCCTTTTGAAGAGAGAAGCACCAACACACCAGTAAATAACCTGTCACCCGCACTTTCTACGGAAGCCCAATAAATCCACTGGTTCTGCAGAATGAACTTTAGTGCAATTGTAACTCGGTTTGTTGTTGAGAGCTGAGGAGGCAGCTGTAGTATTACTTACATCTCCCTCTGAGAAGAAATTTTAACAATACATGTCCAGTGAACCTATCTGTGTGGTTCACATCCTTCCATAAGAGTACCCAGAGGGCAGGGAAAATGGCTCTGTTGACCAGGGTGGTCTCGAACTCACAGAAAGGTAGGTACCTGCCTGCCTCTGCCTACCGAGTGCTGGGATTGAAATTGTGTACCACCACCACCCGACTTGTGGTAATCACATAGAATCTTATGTGAGCATGACTGTTCTGGTTGGTTGGTTTTGCTTTTGTCAATTTGACACACACTTGACTTACCTGAGAAGAGGAACTTCTGTAGCTGGTCATTTGCTACTTGGTCATTTCTTCTTTCTTCCACCCTTCTCCACCATTTTTCCACCCTTTCAACCCCCTCACACTTGATAGAAAAGAAAGAGGAGGAAAGGGGGCGACATTAGCCTTCGACTACTTTCTGATGATGAAGGGCAAGTTTGATCTCTGCTGTTGGGATATCTAATTTCTTCTTCTTTCTTCTTTGCACACAACTACTCAACAACCCTAGCATTTATACACCCTCTGAAAAGTCCCCAGAATTCCAAACATCACACAATCACAGAAACTTGAAGAATCAATTTAAGTTTATCCCTGACTAGCTTACAAATAAACAAGACTCAGACTGTGGTTATTTTATTGGGCTTTGACAATCCGGGGGGGGGGCGGTGACCCCTACTCTTCCAACTGCTGGCCGGGCCACCTCCCCAGTGATGTACCACAGATACTTGCTGTTTCTCCTGGCAATGTGTTCATGGTCCATCTCCTCTCATGGAGGCCTCCTTTCTCCTCCTCCTTCCTCCTCCCCCTCTCCTTCTCCAACCAGGTCACTCCAAACGCACCTACCTCCAATCCCTCCAGTAACTGGAAGTACCCAATTTTACTTAACCAATAGTTTTAAGTCAAGGAACAAGGTTTGCACAACAGAAAGCTTGTAAACTAGGCAAGTCACTCATAGGCCTGGACCTTCACGTACAGATTAGCATACAGACCAAACCTCAATAGAAGCTATCTGCAGCTGACAAAAACCACTCCCCTGCTAGATTACCAGTCGAATCTTTTGTCAGCTGCTATGGACAGTCTGAAGCAGCCCCATATCCCACACCTAGGATTAAAATGAAAACAGTCTTATATTTCTGTATTTTTTTTAAAGAAACCAAAATTCCACAATTGTCACTACAAACTTAAACTGAGAAAATGCCTCCATCGGCTTGTCTGTAGACAAGGTTGTGTGGTGTTTTTGATTAATGACTTGGGCGACAGGGTAAGGAGGCAGCCTGAGCAAACCATAGGAGCCAGCCAATAATCAGTATTCCTTCAATGTATTTCAGCCCTGATTTCCCTCCATGTTGGACTAAAAACTGTGTTGTTGTGTTTCATTTGCTTTTAGAGACAGGGTTTCTCTGTGTAGCCCTGGCTGTCCTGGAACTCACTGTGTAGACCAGGCTGGTCTCAAACTAAGATCTGCTTGCTTCTGCCTCCTGGGTGCTAGCTGCACCATTGCCCACCAGCCAGGCAACTAGACTATATATAAACTGTAAGCTGAACTTAACCCTTTCCTCCCCAAGTTGCTTTTGTGATGCTATTTCTGACACAGCAAAAACAATAATCCACTGTGGTTCTTCTGCCACTTAACTTTTTCAGTGTTATGAGTTTCACCCCTGCTTCCAAATAGTATCTTTATATATTCCAGATTCATATAATTTTTTAACAATTGCAACACGGTAAGTAGTGTGTAGTATTAGCTATAATATTGAAATATCTTCTGATAAATATTTGGGCCATTTCCAGAACTTTTTCCTGTTTGTTTTTTTTTTTTTTTTTAATGTAAGATTTTTGTGTCTCCTCTGGTCCATGTCTCCTGGATCCCAAGACCATCCACCAATCTCGCATGCTCAGAACATCAGAATCACCTGGGCCTGTTGAACAGAGACTGTGGGGATTTCTGGTGTGGAACACTCTGCCAAGTGCATGGTTGGCAGGGCTGAGTGGTACACACAGGTGGCACCTAGCCCCAGTTCATCTGCAGTGTGCCTGAAAAGAATTCCATCCATGGTAAAACCCAGACATGAAGAAACGTGAATCAGACGAGGGGTTTCAGGTAGTTCAGAGGCCCATGCAAAGAGTTGGTGTCTTTAGTTAGGGGGTCTATGGCTGTGATGAGACACCATGACCAAAGCGAGTCGGGGAGGAAAGGGCTTATTTGGTTTACAATTCCACAGCACTGTTCATATCATCATCACCATCACTATCACCACCACCACCACCACCACCACCACCATCATCATCATCCAAGGAAGTTGAGACTGGAACTCAAGCAGGGCAGAGGCTATGGAGGGATGCTCCTTACTGGCTTGCTCAGCCTGCTTTTTCATAGAACCCAGAACCACCAGCCCAGGGATGACACCATGCACTAATAACTGGGCTTTCTCCCATCAACCACTAATTTACAAAATGCCCTACGGCTGGATCTTATGGGGGCACTCTCTCAGGTGAGGTTCCTTTCAGATAATTGTAGCTCCTGTCAAGTTAAAAAAAAAAAAAAAAAAAAAAAGCTATCCTGCGCACCTGGGGACTGGAAAGAGGCCATGAGTGGAGAAATGGGAGACCACTGGAGAAACGCCAGACCACAGGAGGAGGGGCACCAGGAGTGTAGGTTTTTATCTCGTGGCTGAAGAAGCCACTAGAGGAGACACTGAAATTGGTTTCCAGTGAGGCAAGAGTGAGAAGAGGGGACTTTGGTATTTTTTCAGGTAAGAACCGGGTGGAGAGCATATAGAACAGGAGGGAAGCTCGAGATCTGTCTGGAAGGCTGACTGATCCCCAGCTCATCACCTCTATTAACTGCATTTCTGCTGTGGCCCCCAACACCTTATCAGTGGCTGTCCACCAGCAGCAAGTCCAAGAATCCTGGAGTTGTTCAGTCCACGAGGCTGGATGTCTCAAGTGGCCTTCATCGTACACTGGAATCCTGAGGGAGGAGAGGCTCTGATGCCAGTGAACGAATGCACTTGCCAAGGAGAGTGAGGGCAGGCAGGCAAAGAGCAAGGGCTTCCTGTTTCTAGGACTTTTCCTATTGGCGGCCGTCGGGAGGTGTGGCCCAGATTAAAGGTGGGTCTTCCCACCTCAAAAGATCTAGCTTCAGCCAGGCAGTGATGAGGCAGAGGCAGGCAGTTTTCGGAATTCAAGGTCAGTCTGGTCTACAGAGTGAGTTCCAGGACAGCCAGGGCTACACAGAGAAACCCTGTCTCGAAAAACAAAAAACAAACAAACAAACAAAAAAACCAAAAAGATCTAGCTTCAGGGTGGGTCATCCTACCTCAAATGACTCTTACAGGTGCACCCAGCTCACTGAGAGGTGAGCTCATTCTGTGGGTCAGTCTCATGTTCTAATCCTCACAGACAACCTAGAGGAGTTTCCCTAACCTCTGGAGCATCTTTTATAATCTAATCACTAATGACAATCACTATAGACTACCATCCTGTCTCAGCTGAAGGTCTCAGTGCTTTCTCTCCTCAGCTGCCTCCCACCCCACTGGAATCTCCTGCTTTTTTCCCCCCAAGATTTATTTTATGTATGTGAGTACATTCTCTGGTATGTCTTCAGACATTAAATCCCATTACAAGCCGGGCAGTGGTGGCACACGCCTTTAATCCCAGCACTTGGGAGGCAGAGGCAAGCAGATTTCTGAGTTCGAGGCCAGCCTGGTCTACAGAGTGAGTTCCAGGACAGTCAGGGGTACACAGAGAAACCCTGTCTCAAAAAACCAAAAAAAAAAAAAAAAATCCCATTACAGATGGTTGTGAGCCACCACATGCATGGTTGCTCGGAATTGAACTCAGGACCTCTGGAAGAGCAGTTGGTGCTCTTAACTGCTGAGCCATCTCTCCAGCCCCCGCCTCCCTACATTTTTAAAAACATCAATCAGCTTTGAGGTCTAATTCACATTTGTAAAACTCATACTTTTTGCGTCTGCATGATGTTGCAGGGTGTGCGCATGCCACGGCCTGCAGGAGGGATCAGAGGACAACTTTGTGCAGTCCTTTCCTCCTACCTTTATGTGGGTTCTGGGATTGAACTCACTTTACCAGGCTTGAGCAGCAAGCTCCTTTACCTGCTGAGCCATTTCATAAAGTTGTGTGGCTATTGATTACCAAATTCCAGAATACGGCTGCCATTCCTAAAGGTTCCTAAAGGACTCTCTCTGTTCCTCACCCACAAAATACTATAAAATTGGCTATTTTATGTTTTTATATAAATAGACTATTATGCAGCTCTGCTAACTACTCATGCTAACTACTCACGCCTGGTCTCTTAGTTACTGTTTTATTGCTGTGAAAAAAAACCAAAACACTATAACCAAGGCAATCCTTATAAAAGAAATCATTTAATTGGGGACTTACAGTTTCATCGGTTAGACCATTATCATGGAGAGGAGCATGGTAGCATGCAGCTGGCTGATGTCTAGTTTTGGACCCCGGGATAAGGCACCCAGGTGCAGATGTTACACATCAAAGCACACCTGGCTTCCGGGTTCTTCAAGCATCCCTCGGTCTCTATCTGGCAAATCTGGTCCCCAACCCTGGACTTTCCAGCCCAGTAATGCTGCCCTTCCCCCAGAGGCTCTTCTCTATATAATCCAGACATTTTGGCGCTCTCGCCCCACCGCCCCGCTTCTCCAACTCTCACCTCTGGGATCTCTCTCTCCTTTCCCATTGCTATTCCCCTGGACTCAATCCTCTGCGCGAGTGAACTTGCAGGAAAGCTGCTTCTCAGTAAACCTGCATTTAATATAATCGGACCTGGCTCGATTTGGCTCATTTTGCTGGCAGAGAAATGACTCATCAGACATGGTGTTGGAGAAGCAGCTGAGGGTTCTACATCCGGACCCATAGGCAGAGAAAGAGAAACAGACAGACAGACAGACAGACAGACACTGGACCTGCCTTGGGCTTTTGAAACTTCAAAGCCCACCTCCAGTGACACACTTTCTCCAACAAGGCTACACCTTCCAATCCTTGAAATCTTTAAAATAGTTCTACTCCCTGGAGACTCAGCATTCAAAGATGGGAGCCTGTAGGGGCCATTCTTATTCAAACCAGCACAGTTGGGGAGCTTGAACTGTGGGTGTTCATTTTCTCCCAGGTTGGGGGCCAGCATGGCCTAATCTGGCTTACAGGTGGCTGCTTTCTCACTGTCTCTCCTCAGATGGTGGTGGTGGTGGTGTGTGAAAAGAGACATACACAAACACATACACAAAATGAGAAACAGGGGGGTGGGGTGGGGGGAGGCAGGCTAGCCCGGGCTACCCAGTGAGACTTGATCTCTCAAATAGCTCTCCTTGGTATCTATTGAAGGACACCAGTCCTATGAGATCCAGACCCCACTATCCTGACCTCATGGAGAGGCTCTGCTTCGAAATCCATACTAACTTAGTGCTAGGACTGCACATGTAATCTGGAGGATGGGTGGTATAATTCAGCCGTATTATGGAATCAAAAGTATTCGACTTGTCACGACTGGTGCCTTTCCAGGGTTCCTCTGTGCTTGTAGCATGGGTCTGAACTTCACCTCTTTCTGTGGTCGAATTAGTTCCGCACTGTAAGACTAGAATTTTTTCTTTTCCTTTCATCAATGTATGGGCATCTGGATTGTTTGACCTTGTCTGAGGAAGACAGGCAGTCCCCAACCTTGTAAGACCAAGATCGGCTCCAAAATTTGCAAGGGTCAGTACCGAATGAACTCCGTACCTTTTATCAGGTCAGCAGCGGGGGTGTGGACTTAGGCCTTGAGCAGCAGAGCCCCATCTGGTACTAGGAGGGGGCTGAAAAATGATCCAATCAGTTTGTTCTCCCCAGGGAGATTACACTGGGTCACGGTAATCACATTTAACGATGCCAAAGATGTTTAGCGTCACAGAAACAGGTAAGAGAATCTAAGCCCTCCAACTCTAAAAATCCTGTTTTTGAGAGTACCAGGGCCTCGCGTATACTTAGCAGGTGCCGTCTCTACCTCAGAGCTACACTCCAGCCTCCAAAACACTTTTGGCTAAGTATTGATATTTAATAAGGCAGAAAGTTCGCGCCCTGACGAAACGAATGCTAAGTTTTCAGAGCCTGGAGTGTCCACACCCACGCACCAAGAGCCTTAAAGGACTTTCCCTACCCGGCACGCATCCAGCCTGCTCCTCATCTGATCTCACCCCAGGCAACCACCACCAAGGTCCACAGACTGCGCACGCGCCGCCAGGAGGCCCACTAGAGGGCGGGTCGACCTCGGTGAGCCTGCGTAGTAGCGGAGACTTGAGAGCGCGCGCAGCGGAGGAGGGGCCAGTGGAGGCCGGAAGGAGGCGCGAAGAGGGCGGGGCTAGCGAGGGAAGCCCGCCGGCTCGCAGGACGGCCGTCGCGGCCTGATGACGTCGCACAATGGCCGGCCCCCGCGGGTAGTGGAGCCCGTTTGTTCCGCCCGCGTCGTGCCTGAAGCCGGAGCCGGTGAGAAGCGGAAAGGCTGAGGGACGTCTTGTCCACGCCGCCCCTACCCCAGCGGAGCCGTGGCCGCCTCCCGTCCTCGCGCTGAGGTAAGCTGGGCCGGCAGGCGGCGAGGAGGAGGCCGCCCCAGCGGCGGCGGGAGCGAGGCCCGGGAGCCCGGCGCCGCCTCCCGAGCGCTCGGGCGCGCCCCCGGCTGTGCGCAGCCGCGGGCCGAAGCGCGGCCCGGGACAGCGGGCAGGCGCGAGCCCGCTGCGGCCTGGGGCGTCCGGGCGCCTTGGCGCGCTGCGGTCTGCCATGGTGAAGTTGGTTTTCCTGAAGCTGTCATTTTCCCTTCCGGGCCACTCGGCGTGGCACATGTTCGCCGCCTACAAAGGGGAGCGAATCACGCAGGTTGGCTCGACAGGAGGCCCGCTTGGACTATCGACAGGCTCTACAGGGAACTTTGAGCTCTCTGGAGCCTCCTGCAACTTGCTTTCGCAACTTCAAGTGAGCACAGGTTGGACGTACCCACTGTGCTCCGAGAGTCCCGGATCTGTTAGGAAGTGTGACCTCCTCGCCTCTTAGATTGGGAGCTTAGAGATGCCGGTTCTTTAGTGTAAAGTAGCCAAACAATTGTAGTGCTAGAAGGAAATTAAACTGAGACTTATAGTCTCGCTCCTGCTGGATATTTAGTTTTCCCGTATACTTTTGACAGCTGAGTTTATCGGGCACAATAGCTGTTTTAAATGAGCTTTTTCTTAGCACTCATTAACAAGAGTAAGTAATTCTTCAGACCCATTTGGGGATAATAAAAGAGGGTATTTGGTTCTTCATCACATTACCTATCCCAAGGCAGAGGTTGAGATTCTCTATCCCTAGGCTAGTTCTCATTCCCCAGCCCCTGAGAGGAGAATGTGAATGATCTGAGCACTTTTGAAGCCCAGCCAGTTCTGGAACCAGTTCAATATGTCCCAAAGCCTGAAACTCCTCTCCAGTTGTAGGTGGGGAATGCTCAAACATTTTAAGACAACTTTGGGTTTACTTCCCAAACACCCAACAGGTAAGCTATTGCCCTGCTCATCTCCAAAGAGATAACTTGTCATCTACAGACTATCTCAAGGAGACCATCTCCTTACCAAAGAGTCTTTGCAGAGCTTAAGTCACTTTAGGGGTGGTGTTTTTCAGCATCCTGACATTTTTGCTCTATACATGGATGAAGCTATGAATAAGGATTTTAACCAGCATAACAGAACTTAGATATCAACATAGGATCTGTTCTGCTAAAAGTCATTTCCCACAGCTGAGCATGGTAGCCCACACCTTAATCTCAGCACTTGGAGGAAGCAGAGGCAAGAGGATCTCTGAGTTCAAGCTAGATTGGTGAACTCCAGGACAGCCGAGGTTACAAAGTGAGATCTTGACTCAAAGGAAAAGTAGTTTTCCAGACGTTGTATTTGTGTTATTGAGCGTCCTTAACAAAACCTACTTGGAACACCTTTCTCAGTAGTAAGCCAAGTCTTTAATCTCAGAACTTAGGAGGCAGAGGCAGGTGGATCTCTATTAGTTTGAGGCTAGTCAGGGCTACAATGAGAAACCCTACCCCCCTTCCCAAGTCATACTCCATGTTTGACCAAGAATTGTTTTAACCTGAATTAGTAAATTCACCAGGCCAGGCTCTTAAGTAGCTTGTAGCAGTTCCATCAAAATGACCCAGCTGTGAGGAGAACATGACATAACTGTTCTGCCATTAGTAAAGTGGTTGGAGTCAGTTTGGCCTCCCAGAGCTGCTTCTGACACAAGAGCTGAACACTACTCTGGAGCTCTGTTACAATGTTTTATAAGTTAGGCAACTTTATTAGATCTCTTTCTGGTATGCAACAGGTGGTTCCTGGATTAATGGGATTTGCCATTTAGTTAAGCATTTTCCAGTATGTCAAATGCAGCAGGACACAGAGATATTGAAAGACTATCATTCCATCACCTGAACAGGTCCACCATTGTGGATAAGAGGACTAAAGATTAGCTCTAAACTTTGAGAGAGTCCTATACTACTGGGTTAGTGGGTAAGACGATTGTAGACATTGTAGCTGGACTGGAGGACCCTGGGTTCCTGGTTTATATGTAATAGCACAGTGTTTCCCTGCAACCGGCATAGGGTAACACACCACACCTACAGACACAGAGGACCTTTTTGGAACATGGCTAGAGATCAGTCCCTCTACTGATTTCCAGTGTGATTCCTGGCCTAAAGGTTTGATTTATGTTTTTTTGAGACAGGGTTTCTCCGTTAGCCTTGGCTGTCCTGGAACTTACTCTGTAGACCAGGCTGGCCTCGAACTCAGAAATCCTCCTGCCTCTGCCTCCCAAGTGCTGGGATTAAAGGCGTGTGCCGCCACCGCCCGGCGATTTAGTGTACTTCTAATAAACATAGATTTGTGGTTGTCTCTGAAAGACATTCACCTGATGTGGCCTCCAGCAGTACAATCCCAGGAGGTCCCATAGGAAGGAAGATAGTGCAGCTCCTTTTTTCAAGTCTTTCAGGGCCTCTGTAAGGTAACTGAACTACAGAAGGAAGCCCTGGCCATGCCTCCTGTGGATGCTAATGGTGGCATTGCAGTCTTAGAAGTGTCCCAGGCAAATAAAGTGCAGTGTGTGATGTATAGGCTGCTGAGAGCCAGCCCTTTCAGAGCCTCCATCATCTCCTCTGACTTGAGGAACAGGAAGAACATATCAGTTTTCATCACTATAACAAATACCTGAGGGGTTGAACTCATACAAAGAAAATATATTGGTTAATACTTATAATCCCAGCAATCCTAGGGAGGCAGTTAGAGCTCTGTGAATTTGAGGCCAACCTGGTCTACATAGAGAGTTCCAGACAACCAGGAATACCTACACCCTATCTCAAAAAGAAAGGCAGGTGCTCACTGTCTCTTTCTCTGTCCCCTCTTCCTCCCCTCCTCTCTGCATGCAGGTGCTTTCTCTTCCAGACCCCTCTGTCTCCCTCTGCATGGCCTCTTCCTGTGTGGTCAGTGAACTCATTCAAGAGCTGTCCCCAGTAAACCTGCTTTTATACTAAGAAAGAAAGAGAGAGGAGGGGAGAGAAAGAAAAGGTCTATTTGGCTCTCAGTGTGGTAGATTATAGAATCTAGACCATGTTCAGGTGGTAAGGTAGCAAGCACATCGTGGCCAGAGTATGATAGAGTAAAATCATTCCACCTCATTAGATGCCAGGAAGCAAAAACTAGACTCCTGAAGAGTTGGTTGCTGAGAACAGCCTGTCCTTCCCCACAAACACACACTAGGACAGCCACTCGCCCCACTACTTTATGGCGTGTGCCAATAATTAACTGCCTTTACAGATCAGAAGTTGGCTTAATCCTGGCAGCCAAAGTAACTGTAAATTCACCTGGAGGGTAGAAAAGTTCAGTGGGCATGTACACAGTACACCAGCCTCTTAGGATTCTCAAGCTAGTCACCCAGGCTGTGTCTTTGTGTAAAAATGATGTACTTGTGGGGAGTGTCTAGTGCATTGATATTTGGAGGGAGAGGGAAACAGAACCTATAGGTTTGTAGAGACTAGTTTATACATGGTCTACACCAAAAAGGATTTATAGTAGTAACTTCAGTGGCTGGAATAGCAATAATTCCATCTATAACTGGGCATACAGGCCTGTTCCTGAATGGCAATCCTGAAACATATGCAGTAGTCATATTGCCTCAGTTTATTTACTTGGAAAATTGAGATAGGGATTAAGAATTGCATGAGTAGCCAGGCAGTGGTGGCGCACACCTTTAATCCTAGCACTTGGGAGGCAGAGGCAGGTGGATTTCTGAGTTGGAAGCCAGCCTGGTCTACAGAGTTGAGTTTCAGGACAGAGAAACCCTGTCTCAGGGGAAAAAAAAAAAAAAAAAAGGAAAGATTTGCATGAGGAAGCTGGGCATGCTGGCACATCCCGTTAATCTCAGCACCTGGGAGGCAAAGACAGGCAGATGTCTTGAGTTTCAGGACTGCCAGAGCTACACAATGAGACCTTGTCTCAAAAACAAACAAACAAACAAACAAACATGAGGCATGAGGAAATGTGTTTGTTTTTCAGAAGCCTTGCAGCATTCTCGTGGTGTGAGGATGGTGTTTTGACTGGAGAGTTATCTCTCCAGTTAAATTCACATATATAGAGCATGTTTCCAGCACATCATCAAGTATCAGCTTGTAACAACCTCACTTACAAGCTGCTGTTGTCCTTGTATGACAATGTTGAGGCCTGGCAGATGTACTTGACTTGGCCTGAGATTTTAAACCCAGAAAGTAGTAGAGCAAGGATTCTAGTTTTAACTCAGAAACCCCAAATAAAGGACAGCCTTCCCTCTTTTTCCAGCCTGCTGCTTGCTACAGTTCAGATATCTAGTTAGGCACTCGGTCTCCATTTCTTACCATAGGATTTCATCTCAAGATTTTCAGAAATATAAAAAAAGAAAGAAAGAAAAAAAAAACTTGATAGACCTAATTTTGACTGAAACCAAAAGTAAACCAACTTGTACCAAAGACCAGGAAAAGGGCTGTGAGCAGGCTAGAAGAATGTCTTGTGAACCATATGCAAGATAACATGCAGCTTGGCACATGAGCATTGTGTGCTGCAATATCAGTTGTATGACTTCCAAATTAGACAGGGCATTTGTTTTTGCATTACAGTTGGTTTAAAAGATACCTTTGTTTATGAGATTGCCTTTAGGTGTAAAATGCCAGAATAGGAATTTGTCGGGTTTTAAGGAGGGTATATGAGACTTGGTAAACAGTTCAGCAGTGCTGACTTCCTATGGTTACCAAGTGCTACCCCTAGGCAGCTGGAGAGATGAAAAGTCTCTAGGCCTCTATGGAGACTTAAAAATATACGGTGTAATTAAAACTGCAATGCTAGGGATCAGATGTTATACACCAAGGAATACCGTGTGTTCGGTATATTGGCATTAACCTGACTTAATTACTGAAGCTATCCACCACACTCACACTGGAAGTTTGCACAAACATTCTCTCAAACAACAGAAAAGCACAGTTCCGCATTCTGGCTGTTGTCCTACATGGTTCACCCCTGCCCACTGTATGAGTGAGTGCTTTAGGCACCAAGGATGCTCACAGCACTCTGCAGAGCTCAGAGGCTGTGCACAGAACTTCTAACTTGTCCTTACTTGCTGTCTGCTCTCACTCTCTAACCCAGACAGGCTGCAGTTCACTGTTCACTTCAGGCTGGCCTCCAACTCCTATTAGTCCTTGTGTCTCAGCACACAGATCCCAGGGTAACAAACTGGCCTGTGTTTGCAATCCCAGATAGGACTGACTTCGATATTCCTTCCTCTCCAAGTCATGCTAGATGACCAGAAAAATCTTATCTACTGTGTATTTTTGAATGACTTAAGATAGATATTTTTTGGGTTTGGGTTTTAGGATTTTTGTTTGTTTGGTGTTGGGGCAGGGTTCCAGACAAGAGTTTCTCTGTGTATCCTTGGCTATCCTGGAACCCATCCCCTCTTTAGATCCCCTTGTCTCTCCCTCATGAGTACTGGCTTAAAGGTATGCACCAACGCTTCCAGTTGTTAGGTTGATTTGATCTACAAATTTATAATGTAATCATTGTTTTACAAATGATTGATTTTAAATGATTTCTTGTATATTCAGTTACCCAGCAAGCATAGTTTTTTTGCTTGAGACTGGGTCACATATAGCTATGACTAGTCTCATACTTGATATATCCTCTGCCTCTGTCTTCCAAGCACTGGTATTAAAGGTATGTTCCACCGCACCTGGCTAGAAACATTTTGATGTTTCTCTTGACACTGCATGTTTAAAACAGGTGATCTTTTTTTTTCTTGTTTAAATTCTTTCTCCGTGTGTGTGTGTGTGTGTGTGTGTGTGTGTGTAGATGTGTAGTTCAGAAGTCAACCTGCAGGTGTTGGCCCTCTTTCTCCATGTTGGTCCCAAAGACCAGCTTGGGTTTTCAGACTTAGCAGGTGCCTTTACCCACTAAGCCATCTTGCTGGCTCATCTTTTTTATTTTTGAGACAGGTTTTGTTCTATAGCCTAGGCAGGCCTTTGACTCAGTGTACAACCCAGGCTGTAAGTTTTTCAAAGTATAAATTTGGGGTCTGGGCTATTGGGATAGGGTACCTTACCTGACATGTGCAAAGTCCTGAATTCACAGATTGAAAAATACATTGTATCTTTAAATAGATAAATAGGAAGATAAAGACAATGTATAAAGAAAGTAAATGTGTGTGGCCTTGGTACCTCTAAACACAGAGTGAACATGAATCCAATAACTTGTACATTTTGCTAGATACAGAGCAGCTTTTGTTTTTCCAACCCCAGAATACAGAGTGGAATGAATTCCAAACCCTTCCTCCTTTGTGTTGTAATTTGGCATCTGTTGCTTATGAGATAGAAATACTGGCTACTTGCTGCTAGGTGTGCTGTCTGCGCTTACTCTCAACCCCAGTTTAGGTGACCACCTTTAAAACAGGTACAGCAGTGTGCTTTTTGTATTGAGTCAGGGTTTCACTGTGTAACGCAGAGTGGCCTCCATCTCCCAAGTGTTGTGATTACAAGCATGCGCCGCTACACCCAGCAGAGCAAAGTGCTTTCTATGAGTTGTGGAGGTGGAAAAACCAAAAAAACCTTTTGCTTCATTAAATCTGGAATCATAGAAATAGAAGTAAGTCTTCTAAAAGGAAAAAGTTCTTTTATATAAGTATATGATTTAAATGTCTAAAAATATTCTGTCATAGTTCATTTCTACAGCAGATACCTGGATAGCTTTAGTTATACTCTGGAGTCACTGGTCCTAACGCCATGCTTTTGGAGAACAGTGCTGTAGGCTGGGAGGAAGTCTTAGAGTACAGGGAATGGGGCTTGAAGAGGTGACAAGAAACTGAGAGGCAGAGGAAGAGAAAAGGGCTCAGTTAGAAACTGTTGCTGACCTAGGGTAAGATCTTATTCCATTGTAGAAACCTTACTTTCAGAAGTCAGTTCCCATGAGTCCCAATAGTTAGTTGTCCTTGGCAGTTCATGGCTTATTATTGTTCACTTTTCTTCACCAGCTACAGGAAGGCACAGGGCCGAGTGGAGGTCAGCCATAGGCTGCAGTTATGCCCTGACACTCCATGGGGAGGCATGTGGTTTTGGGAGGAGGGATTGTGTGGAACAAGGGCAGAAGGCATGTGGGCCAGGAGGATGGACCCAGGCTGAGTCTATGGTGTGTGTCTTTTGCAGATCTGTGGGTCCTGATGGATGTGGCCGAGAGTCCTGAACTGGATCCTCACTCCCCAGAGGATGAAGAGCAGCCGGCACTCTCAGATGATGACATTCTGAGAGAAAGTGGATCTGAACAAGATTTGGATGGAGCTGGGGAAAGGGCTTCTGATTTGGAGGAGGAAGAAAATGCAACTAGGGTACAAAGCCAGGAGGAGACTCACTCAGATGAGGAAGACCAAGCCAGTGAGCCCAAGTCCCAGGATCAGGACTCAGAGGCTCATGAGCTGAGCAGGGGCCCAGTGGGATCCCCATGTGAGGAAGGGGATGATGTGGAGGAAGATGGGACAAGTGACCTCAGGGACGAAGCCTCCTCAGTGACCCGGGAACTGGATGAGCACGAACTAGACTATGACGAGGAAGTCCCTGAGGAGCCAGCCCCTGCTGCCCAGGAGGAGGAGGCTGAGAAGGCTGGGGCCGAGGAAGAGGAGGAGAAGGGGGAAGGGGCACCTGGAGAGGAAGGGAAGCCTGATGTTCAAAGTGTGGGAGAAAAAGAACCCACAGAAGCTGCCAAGGAGAAGAAGAAAGAGGATGATGATGGAGAGATCGATGATGGGGAGATAGACGTGAGTATGGTGGAGCTGGCAAGAGCCCTGCCTTTGAGCAACATGTCTGGTCCAGCAGGACTTTCAGGCTCCCTTGTTCCTAGAGAGATGGTCAGTGATGGGCAGGGCTAGGCATATAGGAAAATGAGAGTTTGTGTTGAGGCAGGAAAGGAAGTGCTCACACTGGAATTCTCCAGGTAGGCTCATGCAGAAAACCTCAGAGAGGAAAGCTATCAATGAATCTCTTGAGTTTCAGAGTCAAGAGAAGATCCCATCTTTAAATATGACCTTCATGTGGAATCATGAGTGTCAAGGTCAGGTTTTCTTTGCAGATGACTCTGTTGGAAGAGCTTGATTAGGGAGGTTTTGGAAGACAGCCTGAAGTTCAGAGCACTTGAGGTCAAAGCAGGTGAGGGAGGGGCAGACCAGATGAGCCAGCTGAGGTTTCTCAGAAAGCAACTGCTTGTCTGGTAGAGGATGGGTTAAACTTATCTGAGATGATCTAGAGAGAGGGGGCCACTATCTGGGGACCCTGGATTCTCACATGCACCATCCCTTCAGCAGCCTTTTGGTCCCTGCACGCCTAGTTTATTTTAGGGTTTCATGCCATACAGACTGGTTGGTAGAGTTAATGTGGTGAGGGGGTATATCGCTGCCATGGTACAGCATCAGCTGCCTCGCCTCCTCCCAGCGGTGCAGTAAAGTCTCCTGAGTTAACCTGCTTAGTCCCTCAGCAAGAACTTGGCTGTGCATGCTTTCTTGGCTTTTTTTTTTCTTTCTTTCTTTTTTTTTCTTTTTTGTGCTTCCCCTATGGGGAAATTGATCTTTACCTCTGTTGGTGAAAGGGAAACGGTGCTGTAATGTTCAAGTTGAGATTATTGACTGTGTTTTAGCTGGGCCTGGTGTCAACTGCTCCCTGTTACATGCCCTTCCTCTTCCCACAATGAAAGTTAGAGGGGGTTGAGGGGGTACTGGTAACTCTTGTATTGTGCTATGGGTATGGGCGGTGGGGAAATAGATTGAATCAAGCCCACCCTAGACAGCATCCGTAGTCTCTGTGTGCTGGTTTCCCTTGGAAACAGTGTATGGGATGAATCTGCCACTTGACTTTCTGGCCCAACACAGTTCCACAGTATGTTTTTGTTTTGCCTACTGTGCCTGCTACCCCCATGTGAATGGTCCTGCAGTCTATGGGAAGTAGCATGCTACTAAAAGACCCCAGCCCAGCATCCTTTAGTAACAGGAGAGGTCACTTGCTTTCTACCAGACTGTTCTTTAGCCCGAAGTACCCTATGGTTTTGTTGTTGGGAAGTCTTGAACATTGGGAATCCTGGAAGTGTATAATGATCACAGTAGCATGCTAAAGATTTAATAGGACAGGTAGGCAAGTGGGCACCATAAGTGATAGTTTTAGCCTGGCCCAGGATAGGACAGTGACTCCAGGCCAGCAGCCACTCTTCCTGGAAGCTCCTCTGCTGGACCCTGCCTTCCTCCCATTCCACAATGTTGTTTGCATGTTTGGATTGTTGCTGTCTCTGTAGGCTCATGGGCCTCCACTGTGATTTTTTTTTTTCCTATGTAGCCCTGGCTGTCCTGGAACTCGCTCTGTAGATCAGACTGGCCTCGAACTCAGATCCGCCTGCCTTTGTAAGGGTACACCACCCCTGCCTGGTTATCCACTGTGATTTTTGCTTAGCATATTCATTGTTATCATAGTCTCAAATGATTGCTGCATCACCAGACTTCCTCCTCAAGGATAGTCTCCTAGGCCAAGACCTACTTGGCATGGCAGTCTGAGATAAATATCTGAGAGATGAGTATCTCTCGGGCAGAGCCTCTGCATGAGTGTTTAGGATACATGCAGTTTGGACTGTGGGCAGCTGCTTATCGGTGTGTGCTGGAAAGGATGTTTCCTGACAGAAGATACTTAGTGAGCATGGGGTCCTGTAGAGCAGGAGGTGTGGCATAGCATCCCCTGCCACCAGAGGAAAGCAAAGGCATCCTTTCTGATCCCTTTGACCTGTTCCTAGAGATATACTGGTTAGTTTCATCTGCAGGGTACCAGGAACAGCCCATTTGTGTTTGACTAGGGTTGTTCCTTCACTTTCTGGCTCATGGTTGTGTTCTGCTTTTGTCTCCTCGTGGGCTCAGCAGGCCAAGGCAGAAGGCATATTTGCTCATTCTTCCTCTGGTGCCAGGGCTATCCAGAGAACACAGGACTGTGGGTGTAGCTTGACTACAAGGAGTCTAGGCTGATGGAAATAGGTTGGTGAACAGGCCCTGGGCGCAGGGGTGGCTGGGGAGACCTCAGAGTAGTGGTCAGGTCTTGGCTGCCTGTGAGGACCCTGGAAATACAACTTGGGTTCTGCTCTCTGTAAAGCTTCTGGGTCACTCTAAAGTAATGGTGAGATAAAGAATGAGCCATAGGTGGTGTTACCATCGAGGTCACCCGATGAGAGGCAAGTAGTGTTCAGTTGTAAAGGATAAGGAGTGTACTTGGCTTATACACTGTTAATGTACATAGCAGTAAAGACCAAAGTATGACCATTGCCTGCTTGCAATTGATAGAAACAGTCAGAAGCTCTGCTCTGTGGAGCCCTCATTCCCACAGTACTCGTCTGAGGTTATAGGTGACTGGAGACCATCTGTTATGTAACTGGGCACTTAAGATTGGGAAACGAGGTGAACTGATGAAGACATACCTGTGGAAAAGGTGGATGCTCCCCACGCCCCGTTCTTTGCTTCCAGTCTGGTAGAGGTGTGGTGGGCAGAGTGGTCTGGCTCACCTCCAGATGACTGTCCTCTGTTCCAGGATGATGACTTGGAGGAAGGCGAAGTGAAGGACCCCAGTGACCGGAAGGTGAGGCCTCGCCCCACCTGCCGATTCTTCATGAAAGGTAACTGTCTGCCTCCAGTCTTTTTGCAGCCATCTGTATAGCCTCTCCTCTCCTGGGGCCATGGTGGTGATCCATCCTCCTCTGGGCACACTGTCCATGTCAGTGAGGCTTCATGGGGCTAGACTGCAAGAGTTGATAGCAATGAGATGCTATTGGTGGTAAACAGTGGGCCTTTTATTGGCCTGTCATTGCCTTAAAAACTGCCTTAGAGGAGAACCCCTCTTCTTACCCTGCAGGTGTCAGTCCTGTTTACAGCAGACCCAAGGCTGCAGCAGACAGTGGCAGTTGTTCCCAAGTGCTTCTTTCTATAAGACCAGCTGTTCTAACATTAGCATTCCCCTCCTCTGTAAGAAATAGCGACCTTTTACAAATGGGTCAGATGCAGGTCCTTTATTTGTGGGTGGTATTGAAAAGGCAAGAGAGCCTCTGAGGGGCATTCCTGCAAAGGACTAATACAGTTAAGCAGCTTCAGCAGGGGCAGTTGTCTTCCTTACTAGATGTGGACTGACCACATTACAAGTAATGTGTGCTGTGGCTTTGTAAAGCCAGGGGGTGGGGGTGGGGGTGGGGGTGGGGTTCAGACATGGAATCAAGAGTCTCCAGTCTGTAAGACTTGCCTGGATGTTCTGCAGTGGTTTGGGAATATTTCTTGAGTGTTTTCCTTGGACAAATAGGCAGGTGTTTTCTCTTGCGCGTGGATGACTTTGCTCGCTTCACCAGCCTGTGTGTGCAGTCTAAGTTCACAAGAGCTTCCTGTACTTCTTTTCCAGATGTTGTGACACCATTATCCACTCTTCTTCCACCAATACCAAATTCCATACCACTCAGAGGCCAGGTTAAAGGTACAAAATATCCTGTGTTCACTCTCTGTTGTGCCTTAAAGTCCCCTGCGCCAGAGGCCAGACTTCTTTCTCCTGGATCCAGAGCACAGCTGGGACGCCAACAGGGAGGGGGCTTGAGGGGCAGAACTGCTGTGGCCCTTTCTCCTTAGTGTCTGTCATTAGAGCCGGGGAGGAGATGCAGGTTAAGGCCATGGCACTGCACTTGAAGAACAGGAACTTTCACAGGTAGGCAGTGGAATCCTGTCCTGTTCATGGGGAAGACTGTGCCCAAGGAGTGATCCACAAACAGCTCTATCCCTCAGGTCAGGAGATGCCCTGGTGATGGGACATTCATGAAAATTCTACTCAGGCTTGCTTTTCTAGTCTTGGAGTACCAAGTGAAAAGAGTTGGCCCATATGTTGCACAGTCGATTGTGTGCATTGGGGTGGGATGCAGGGCACTGTATAGGTATGTGCTTTGGTGACCTTCACTTGGTGTTGCCCCAAGCACCCTAAGGGTGAAGGCCTGTGACATTACATCTTAGTTCTTAGAAATCTTTGCTATTTAAAGTGCTGGTATTTCAGGAAATATAAGTACAAGCAGAAGACCCTTTCCAGGTAATAGCATGAGGAATAAATTCAGTCATCCCCGGCAGATGTGCAGATTACAGCAGCAGAAGTGTGTACCTCATGGATCTGTACTTGGTTCTCATTATACTGCTCTCAGACTGTGTTGTACAAAGCCTTTGCACTTGAGAAGCTTGTCAGCTGCTTGGGACTGGCCAGCAGCATCAGCATGAGTCTCTGGAGCAAGAGCCAGAGGCCCATACCCTGATCTAGTTCTCAGAACTTATCAAGTACAGAGCAGATGAAGTAAATGCTTTGGAAACACAAAGCAGCTCTTTGAGAGACATCTGCGTAACACTTGGGTAGGATTGCTGCTTTTACACACTGGGTGAGCACCCCTGGTTACAGTAAGCTGTGTTTAGGTTTTCATGAGTGAGGCCACCCATGGTAAAGTTTCTGCAGTCAAATGGAAAGCAGCTTAGGTGTGTGTCTTAGAGTTTCTTTTGCTTTGATAAAACACCAGGACCAAAGGCAGTCTGGGGAGGCATGATTGGTATTTCAGTTTACAGTCCCACAACATAGTCTGTTATTGAAGGAAAGAAGGAAGGAAGGGAGGAAGGGAGAGAGGGCAGGAACTGAAACAGTGGCCATGGAAGAACCCTGCTTACTTGCTTGTGCACCTTATCTTTCTCAGCCTGCTTTCTTCTACACCCCAGGACTACCTGCTTGGGGTGATACTGCCTGCCCACATCAATCACTTAAGAAAATGTCCACAGGCTTGCCTGTAGGCCAGTCTTGAAGCTTGTTGGGGTTTTTTTCTTAATTGAGGTTCTCTCTTCCCAAATGAGTGTAGCCTTTGTCAGGTTGACCTAAAAACTAGCCAGAACGGTGAGCGTGAACAGTAGCGTTTTCAAGGTGAGTACAGTGAGCGTGAACATAGCATTTTCAGGGTGTTCTTAACTGCTGCTTCCCTTTCTCTCATCCTGTTTATAATGTGCATGAGGAAAGGGAATGGTGAACTCCTCTTCTCTGGGATGTCTTTATCATCATTGCAGGATGAACTCAGTTGATTTATTATCCTTTTCATAGGGCTAGAGAGACAGGTCAGCAGTTAATAGCAGGTACAGTTCTTGGAGGACCCGGGTTCAGTTACCTGCACCCATGTCAGGCAGCTGACCATTGGCTATAAATCCAGCTCTGGGGGTCTGGTGCCCTCCATTGGACTCTGCAGGTATTGTACTTACGTGTAGGCATGCACATGCACCCACATATACACAAACATAATTCTTTAGCTGGACATTCATGGTTGTGCACACTTGTAATTCCAAAACTTAGAAGACAAAGGCAGACATGTTTCTTAAGTGTCAGGTCAGCCAGAGCTATAAATACTACCACAAAAAAGAAAAAAAAACAATAATGAGAAAAGTTACTTTAGAAATAAAACTAAGGTTGCTTTCTTAGCAAAAGTGTGGGTATACTGGAACCTTTGCACACTGCTGGTGGCAAAGTGAAATAAAAGTCTAGCAGTTCCTCAGAAGCTGAGAAATAGAATGGCTGTGGCGAAGCACATGTCTTACTTTTCAGTTGCTGTGATGAGGTACCATGACCAAGGCAACATAGAAAAGGGGGTTGGGAACTTACAGTTGGAGAGGGAGAGTCCATGAACACAGCAGCAGAGCATGGCAGCAGGCAGGCATAGCTCTGTAGCCATAGCTAAGAGCTTGTATCCTTCTCTGCAGGTCCGAGGCAGTGAGGAAGAGAGAGGGGCACTAACCAGGAACCAACCCTATTGGCTTCTGAAACAAAGTCTTTCCCAAGTGTCACACTTCCTAATTGTTCCCAAACAGTAGACCAAGCATTCAAGTATATGAGCCCAAGGCTCATTCGCACCCAGACCACCACCTTCCATCCATCCCTGGTCCCATTTGAGTTGTGGCAGTATCATAATGAAAAATACATTTAGTTCAACTTTAAAAGTCCCCACTGGTCTTTCACAGCCTCAGCACAGACTAAAGCAAGAGTTCTCAACTTGTGAGTGGCAACCCCTCTGGGTCACATATCAGATATTCTATACATCAGGAATTTATATTATGGTTCATTATAGTACTAAAATTACAGTTATGAAGTATCAATGAAATAATTTTGTTGTTGGGGGTCACCATAACATAAGAAACTGTCTTAAAAGGTTGCAGCATTAGGAAGGTTGAGAGCTTCTTGTCTGAAGTCACCTGAGGCTTTAAGCAATCTCTTAATTCTTACCCATGTAATATCAAATCAAAAGGCAAATTACATTCTTCCAACATAAAATATGTGTTAGTATTCTAAAAGGGAGGATTGAGCAGAGTGAGAAAATGCTGAGCCAAAGCAGGATCAGAATCCAGCAAGACATGGGCCAAAACCTATAGTCCTGTGGGTCATGACCCCTCTGAGGGTCAGCCGACCCCTTTGCAGGGGTTTCCTAAGACCATTAGGAAACACAGATATTTACATTACAGTTCATAACAGTAGCACATTTACAGTTATAAAGTAGCAGCGAAAATAATCTTATAATTATTTTCACCACAACATGAGTAACTATATGAAAGGTCTCAGCATTAAGAAGGTTGAGAACCGCTGCATAATCTCTGTCTGATGTCAGAGAGCTTAACTGACTCTACTGTATCCTTTATGTGGATATCCCCTTTACTGTATCCTTCATGACTCCAAAGCCAGAAGTTTGGCTGCCTTTTGTGATGCAACTTGGGCCCTCTCCTTGAATTACATTTGGGTAAACTTAGATTTATTGCCCTCTAGGAACAGATAATTCCTTAGGCCTTGTCACAGGTGTATGTAGGATCGGCTGGAAAGGGTCCTGAGGGCACTGCTCCCCTTAGTCCCATTTCTCCTATCTCTCTCAGCACAAAACGTAGCTCTTAAGTTTTCTCAGTATTTTTCTAAAGATTTATTTTTAATATGTTTAAATATGTATAGGTATGCATATGAATGCAGATAACTGCTGAGTCCAGAAGTATTAGAACCCTTGAGGCTGGAGTTACAGGCTGTGGTGAGCTGCCGCGCATGGCTGCTAAAAACTGAACTCCAGTTTTCTGCAAGAACAGGGCATCATGCTCTTAACCATACAGCCACCTCTCCAGCCCTCCTGCTGCTGCTGCTGCTGCTGCTGCTGCTGCTGCTGCTGCTGTTGGATTTCTCTGTGCAGCCCTGGTTGTTCTGGAACTCAATCTGTAGACCAGGCTGGCCTTGAACTCAGAGTTCCACCTGGCTCTGCCTCTCAAGTGTTGGGATTAAAGGCGTGCCCCATCATGGCCCATTTTGTATTTCTTTTTTTCCCCAGTTGTCCTTTTCCATTTGAGACCTATATAAAAGTGATTACTAATACTAAAGCAGTAGAGTCAATGTTGTGCTGTCTTGGCATCTCCTCTGTCAGTTTAGCCTCAGGCAGATTCTTAAATCATAAAGCAACCACATTCTTTGCCAGAATATCACAAGAATGGTCACTAGACCAGTTGCTAATAATGATCCCACAGGCAACCTCTTGAGCTGGGCCTCTAGTCCACATTGCTCTCAGCACTACTGATGATAGTCTCCCAAGCTCCTACTAGGATGTCACATTAAGCCTGGTTTACAGTATTCAAAACCTTTCTTACTTAAAGGTCTCAACATCTTGCACAGTTCTTTTTTTAAAAAAAAAAAAGAGAGACCTGGTCTACAGAGTGAGTTTCAGGACAGCCAGGGCTACACAGAGAAACCCTGTCTTGAAAAACCAAAAAAAAGAAAGAGAGAGAGAGAGAGAGAGAGAGAGAGAGAGAGAGAGAGAGAGA
>JADRCD010232541.1:33474-69180 GCA_019843815.1 Montemys delectorum
AGAGAGAGAGAGAGAGAGAGAGAGAGAGAGAGAGAGAGAGAGAGAGAGAGACATCATAGTCAGGCCTATCAAAGCAATAGCCCCATTCCTGGTACCATCTGTCTTAGTTACTTTTTAATTGCTTAGATGAGACACCATAAACAAGACAGCTTAAGAGAAAATAGTCTGTCTGGGGGTTTCCAGGTTCAGAGTGTGAATCTGAACACTGGTATGGAGAGCAGTCAGGCTTGGTGCTGTAGTAGCAATGGAGCACTTAGAGCTTTATCTGCAAGTAGGACAGCCATCTGGCATTGTGTGGCTTTTGAAACCTCAACGTCTGACCCTTCCACCAAGAAGCCCACACTTCTTAACCCTTCCCAAATTGTTCCTGTAACTAGAGACCAAGCATTCAAATATATGAGCCTGTGGGGGCTGGGGGGTGAGGTCATTCTTATTCATACTGCCACATCAAGCCCTCTATTGCGTTTGTCCAAAATGTGACCACCTAAAAACTTGTATGTAGGCATGAGGATGATCTTGATTGCCCGTGTTGGTTCATCCAGAAGTGAAACTGCAGATTACATGGTGTTTTAGGAGGGAGCGTATTGGAACGTGAAACTCAGACCACCAAGTTCCCCTAAAGAGCTTCACTGTAGTGTGCCCGTTAATCTTTCCCATTTTGTCCATAGCATTTCTAGCAGTGTCTCGGGTGTCTGCATTGTTGGGCTCCCTGATGTTCAGTGATGTGCATCCTCTTCATGTTCTTCTGTGCCTTCTATGCATGTTATAACTGTTTGCTCACTTTTGGATCTTCGTATTCTCCTTCATGTTTATAACTTGAAATGACTCAGAGTGGCTTGTAACCCATGGGAGTTCTCCAGACCATTCAGGGACTCTGAAATTAGAGCGGTTTTCATAGTGGTAAGGAAGGCACTCCTACTGCATGCGTGCATATGTAAAGGCCAGCCTCACCTATGTTAGTAAGAAAAAACTTCAATTTTGACAGGGATTGTGTTGTTGATGATGATGATTTTAATTTTAAGACAGTCTTACTCTGTAGACTAGGCTGATCTCAAACTCTCGATCTGCCTGCCTCTGTGCCCCCCAACCCTGGGTGCCAGGGTTAAAGGTGTGCACACTCCCCTGGCTCTGACTGGTTGGTTGTTTGTTTTCTAGATTTACAGAGGTAGGTACAATTACATGCCGTAAAATGTTCCCACTGTAAATGTATAATCTAGTGATTCTGAGTAAGTCTACCAAGGTGTATATGCCTCACCTTAGATCAGTCCTTAAGGACTTGTCACTCTAGTGAGACTGCTCAATGTACACCCTTTCTGTAGTATAGTAGCCTTCAAGCTAGACAGACAGTGCAGACAAGCTAGTAGAGCGCAGAGCTGGGCCCAGATTGTGAAGGCCGAAAGCTGCTACTTTGTAAGCAATACTCTGGGGGTCTGGAGAGGTGGCCTAGCAATTGGGTATGCTTGCTACTCCTGCAGAAGACACAGATTCAGTTCTGGCACACACATACAACCATTTGTAACTCTAGTTCCAGGAGATTCAGTACACACACACCTCCACAGGCACCAAGCATACACATGGTATACACATATAAAGACATGTAGACAATAATCCCATGCATATAAAATAAAAGTAAGTAAATATTTTTAAGAAGAGAGATCCAGTGTGTTGGTGTTCAGATCTTTTCTCCCATACAAGAATTGGACTTCTGGGCATGACTGCTTTCCAGTGTCCATCAGTCTTGCAGGTGACTGAAAAGTTAGAGCAGAATCCAGGCAGGTCCATTCAGACCAACCAGTGCCCAGGCTCTGTGCTGGGGTGGACTTTATAGCCCACAAATGGAGAGCTGTGGTGTGACTGAAGAGCCTCTGGAAGGCCTTGCCTCCTATGTACCATACTTGGAATAGCCACCCCACCAACACCCCAAATCTAGAACAGGAATCAGCCTCGGCACTGAGTGTGCATGTTGCCTCAGTATTCATCTGCTCAAAGTAAATGATGCCATCTTCTTCCAGTTTAAAGTATTTCATAGACACATGCTGACATGGTTATATTTAAGTAGATAATTGAAATTTCTTAGTAGAAATCATGTTCAGGAGCAAAGACTTCCTGGACAGCCAGGATTCTCCCAGAGCGGTTCATGCAAGCCAGCATGGGTATTTATCCCAGCGCTGTGAGCTACCATCTCCTTGAAGTCTCAAAGCATCTATGAGCTCCTGAGAGAAGCTGTAGCCTCTGTGTCTCTGAGCTGAGAGAAAGGACACACACATTTCCTGTCACTGGAGCCACTGTGTGCCCTGAGCCACTGGGTCTTGAGTCATATAAGGACACAGATGTGTAGGTCTGAGGTTTGCTCGATTGAGGCTTGACTATTATATTTTTATGTGGTCTGCCTTCCTCTCAAGAAGATTTTTTTAGACCAGTGAAGTACTTAGACTTTTATATACGGGCTATAGTTATTACTTGTTTGCAGATGCTTAGATTAGCTGAAAAGGAAACCAAGGCACATGAAAGAGGACCACTTTGTCAGAATGTGTGCTCTGGACCAAAACAAGTGTTTTGTTTGTAAAGTGAGAGTGTAAAACTATCTTCACTGTTCTAGCAAGTGCTTTGCCTATATGGTCACTGATCCAAACAGTATATCACAAGCTTAAAGGCCATTTCTGAACCTAACAAACATATGCACTTCCTTGTGCACATAGCCACAGTGTACTTGATCTCGCTAGCATCTGCACATGTTTGTATGGATGAATCTCGGCCATTGGACATGGGGACAGTGGCCAGCAGGTGATAGGGCAGCCACCTCCTGCCATTTGTTTAGCTTCCTTGATTGCTACTGCGAGATGTGCCATAGTCATAGTCAGCATCACTGGTGCAGTTTTAGGTCTGCTGCTACTAGTCACACACACAGGTTCTTTTTTTTTTTTTTTTTTTTTTTTTTTGTCTTCTTAAATTGCTTAGAGACAAGAGCAGTAAAGATCAGGCCAGAGTGTATAATATATTCAAGAAAAATGGGATGGACATTTGGTGACCACATGTTTAACTACCCTCAGTTGGTAACTACTTCTGCACAGGGTTCTGGAGACATGGGAAAAGGAGACAGTATGTAGCCCAGACATTCTCCTGAGTATTGGAACCAAAGGTCTGCTGTCATACCCACCCAGCTCTACTATATGCTTTTTAGAGAATATACTCTTTATTTACATATTCCTGATTTTATTTCATTTTACCATAAAATGTTTCTCATGTTAAATAGTATCTACCTGTTGAATTAATTATTTAAGACCTCGGCAGTGTGTACCTGCTTCCCTCCCCAATGGTTTACGTTCCCGAATGAAAGATACAGACTTTATATTCTGATATGCCTTAAACAATACAGCAGCTGGGCTACTTCTGAACCTCCACATGGTTAATTAATCCACCTCCCATCAATAATCCCGAGTTATTACTTACTAAATTCTATATTCTACCTTGACTGCCCTGGACCCAGAGGGCTACCCAACTGGGCCACACACTCCCAACTCCTTCACATGCCAGCTATGCCTCCCGGGCCTTCACTCTTCTCAGGCACGGTGCCTCTCCTCCTCCTCCTCCTCCTCCTCCTCCTCCTCCTCTTCCTCCTCTTCCTCCTCCTTCCCCCTTTCTTCCTTCTCCTCCCCTTCTTCTTTCTCCTCTTCCTCTTCCTCCAGGCATGGTGAATCTGCTTCTCCTGCTTCTCTTGGTCCCAAGCCTGGGAATCCTAAAAGTCATGCCTCTGTCTGCCGTGCCCATCCATTGACAGGTGGCATCTTTATTTACCAATCAGAGCCAACTAGGGGCAGAGTCCTTCAGTGTCTTCCATGTGGACCCCCATGTAAGGAGTTTTGGGGGACCCAAATTAACATCATAATACAAGCAACATTAGGCCAAGCCTACATTTCCCCATTTTTGTCCAATTAAAAAGATTCTTTTCTTTCATATATACATTGAACATAATTATAATAATTATGTAGTCTGAGATCTGAGAATGAATTAAATATTACTTGAATACATAGGAAGTACAAAGACAAAGACCCAGCTTCCAAAGCTTATGCATTTTGTAGAAACAGCTGACTACCCAGACAGTCCTCAATATTCCTCATAATGTTGAGGCATCTGTCTTCAGCCTTCTGGCCCAGAATCATCTGACAGACCTTAAGTGAAGCAAGAATTATGAAGGACTAGCTTGCACTGTCTTGGCAGAGCTTAGGGGTCAACTATCCTGCATCTGTGTGTCCTTTTTTGGACAGTAATTGTCTGCAGAATGAAATTAGGGTACTTTTTACCCAATGGCTAGTTTGCCACAATTGAAGCAACTCCAGTTGGAGGTAATGATGCTCAATATCTTCTTTGAAGTGGGATGAAGGTACTTTCAGGAGCGGATGTGTCTCCTAGTCAAAAGCTCTATTAATAAGATGATTTTTAGCTGAACGGTGGTGGCACACGCCTTTAATCCCAGCACTTGGGAGGCAGAGGCAGGCAGATTTCTGAGTTCGAGGACAGCCAGGGCTACACAGAGAAACCCTGTCTCGAAAAACCAAAAAAAAAAAAAAAAAAAAAGATGATTTTTAAATGCCATATTCTGTTGATCTCCGATGTTTTGAAGTCTTTCTGAACTGTTAAACCTTGACTACTCTTAGCTATTTACTATTTGAATAATATTGAAAACACTTTATTGTAATTAAATCAGCATCTAATACTACCATGAGTTTACTGTCTGACCTTTAACATGCATTAGTTTATCATCCTAAACAGTTTACAATAGCAGCTATTAGAAGGGCTAGGTCTAAGCCCTACATTCTTAAATGGGTTGCATCAGCACAATGCCTATCTGAGAGTAACAGCATTAATTTAAAATTTTGTATCAATATTCAAAGATTTATGCAAATGAAAATCTTAAACCTGTATCAATATATAAATTATGTACCAATGTAAGAAATTCTGACTTTAATTCTTCATCAAGAAGTAAAGATTTTTACCAATGTAAGATTATGACTAAAATGTTTTGTTTATGAGTAAATTTAGTAATGCATTCCCATATATCTAATTTCTTATAATATTATTCTATCCCCCCCTTTTTTTCTTTCAACCCCCTTCCTTTTACCTAAGAAAGAAAGGATAGAGCAGAGGAAAGGAACGGTAGAAATCCCCAAATCTAAACTCTCTATTTAGTTTCCTCCCTGTCCAAAATTATTATGACCATTTCCAAATTATCCCTTAAAATGACAACCCTACCTATTTATAAAATGACCATAACCAGATACCCAAAACCAAGGAATCGGGATGATGACTCTCCATAGCTTCTTCCTGCTGAGTTGCGGGGATGAATTTTTTTTAATGGGTGGAGAAGATGGTAAGAAAATTGGAAATATTGGTTAGTCTTAAGAAAGCTAGCTTTAGCATCTGTTATCCAGTCACTATATGCCTTGAAAATTCAGGGCTTAACTGAAGTTCTGATTGGATCTGTCTGAAAGGCTGGATGAACCAAGGTCATCAGAAATCAGCAGCCATTCTTGAACCTGTTCTGGAAGCAAGTCTCTGGAAACAGCATCAGATGAGGCAGGGAGCTGGAACAGCAGGTAGAGCTGAGGACAATAGATAGGAGTGGGCTCTGCAGATGAAGTCATCAGGCTGGGTGGCCAGAGCCCTTACCTGCTAAGCCATCCCTGGCATGAGATTTTTTTTTTTTTTTCAGTTATGGAAGTAATTTTTACTAACAGAACAAGTAAAAGATAGGACTAGGGATGTAGCCCGATAATAATATACTTCCCTAGTATGTACAAGGCCCTGAGTCCCGTGTACCTGGTAAGAAGGTTGTACCCAGAAGGCATTTCCCCACATCCCAGCAATAGTATATGTGCCCTAGCCCCGTGAAAATGTTCCTCTATAAATAGGGTTCCTGCACTCCTTGGTCATTTGTCCAATGTTTGCAGGCTATTTACTCTGGCTGGGTAGTGGAGTGGCTGTTCTTTCGCTAGCCATCTTCCTCATTATTTAGGTGGCCAAGGGTCAAGACACTGTCAGCAGGGACCTAACTTAACTCCCTGAGACCTGGGTTCTGTCACCCTGACACTGTCAGGGATGGCCTGTGCCCTCTCCTCACTTTCCCTCTATTGTGCTCCCTCCTCCCATGCATATGTGTTTTTCTTTTTCTGCCCTTGTGAGTGATGTGAGATTTGACAGTGGGATTTTTTTTTTTCTCGGGGTTTTGTTTTTTGGGTTTTTTTTGTTTGTTTGTTTTCATTTTTGTTTTGATTTTTTGTTTTTTTTGAGACAGGTTTCTCTGTGTAGCCCTGGCTGTCCTGGAGCTCACTCTGTAGACCAGGCTGGCCTCGAACTCAGAAATCCACCTGCCTCTGCCTCCCAAGTGCTGGGATTAAAGGTGTGCGCCACCACTGCCCAGTGGGTTTGGGATTTTTCCTTTTTGTTTTTATTTTTGTTTTGTTTTGAAATTGTAAAGCAAATAATAAACACTTATCTACTAACTGGGTGTGTAATTTAGGTATAATGTCTATAATAATATATAATCATATACTTGGTACTTTTTGGTACTTTTTGACTTTCTCTAATGAGCTTTTGTTACATTTTAATTATGTAAGGTTGAGAGGTGTGTGCCTATGGATGGAAGAAATGGATGGTGTTTGCATCTGTCTTCAGATGCCTCACTACATTAGTCATGTTCCTGGGCTCAGAGTACAACCTCATTTAACTTCCATGTAAAGCTTTAAACACTTTTAGGAATGAAAAAAATTATTTTTTCATTTTTGTACTTGAAGGGAAACAATTTTGAGTATATTTTATGCTTTATATTAGTATGCTGTTATTTTGTGTTGAATTGGTTTTAACATAGGCTAAAGTAGTCATGGTATTTAAAGATGAAATTTGGCTTTTCCTAAGTACTAAGTGATTATTTCTACTTAATTACATAAAGGAAAACATGATTTGTTAGCAAAAATGTTCAACTGGAATATCTGTTTCAGATTGAATATAGTTTTAAATTATTTAAGTTTATATGTATTAAGCTAGGAAATATGTTTAAATCTAAGATGTTTCTACTAGTGTGTACATAGAAAAAGTAGAATAGCTCCCTTCAGTAATCCCAGGCTTCGCTGATTATCTATGAGCAAAGTGTAAAATTTTAGTTTGGTTGATTCGATAAATTAAAATAGCTTAATATCATACATTTAAGGGCCAGAAATAATCCTGAAGTGGTTTAGAGAGGGCCACCCTGGGATAGACTCAATAGAGTCTGATAATATTCTGATAAGACTCAGTATGAGTCAAAACAAATGTCCAGGCACCCAGCAGAGCTCCCTAGAGGCTCTAGTGCTGCCTCTGCCCTTAGCTCTAGAGAGTCTGTGGCTTCTCTGCTTTAATCAGTGCCCAGTGGTGCCGGGGTATCCAAATCTGAGGACACCCAAGTCCCCATTAAAAGATGATGTAGTGCATACCCTCCTGTAATGTAAACCCTCTCTAAGTGCTTTTATAATCCTGGACACAGTGTAAAAAATTAAAATTTTATGCTGTATTGTTTAAGGAGTGGAGACACAGAATGTCTCTATACATTCAGTGCAACACAAAGAATATTTTTGATTGTGGTGGTTAATCCACAGATACAGAACCTGCAGAGTGACTATAAATAGGCCCTGGGGGTCCGGGCAGGGGCTCTTATCAAGGGAATGGTATCACATGGAAGTGCCTGGCTTGAACCATTGGCCCAGACCTGCCCTGCTCGCCTCTGTAACACTGTGGGATACCTGTGCTCCCAGAGAGGGGGTTAGGCTGCCACAGGCCGGCCAGTCTGGGCCTCCCTCAACCCACGGGGGAACAGGATCGACAAGGCGTTGGCGAAGAAATGACAAACAGAAACAACACAAGGGAGGGCAGAATCTGAGTGTATTTATACAAAGTAAAAATCAGGCTTATATAGTATATAGAAACAGGGCAAATGTCAGGGATCATGTAGGCAGGTAGTGGTCACATCAAAGTCAGTAAGATCAAACAGCCAGGTGCAAAGTGGTATCTTTCTCGCTGGGCTATCTTGGCAGCCCCAAGATAAATTCTCTGGGTCTGTCTGAGGCAAGCACCTGGGAGTCCCATTCTAGCAGTCCTTGAGAATATCCTTGGCTGTAACATAGATAATTAATGACGGAAGCCCTTCCTTCAACTTCTCTCTGGTATGTAAAGCAATTCTGCCTTGTGTGGGACTGCTCCGATAAGGCAGCTTCCTTGTAAAAAATTCCAAGCTAATAACAGCTAGGAAATCAATTAGGATCATTGAAACACTGGAGGCCAGGAAAAAATGTTCAATCTCAGTTTTAGCTATTTACAAATCATTTCTTAGGGCACCTATAGGTGCCCTGCCTGAACAAAGAAAGCACACAAAACTCTCCACAGACGTTTGCAGAGACCAGTCTGGAACACATCTGAGTTAGGAGATGCCAGCGACTGAATACCCAGGAGGCTAGGGTAGCTCCCTTTGAAGCTGCACGCCTCAGGTCCATGATCAGGCCTTCAAGCCTGACATGCAGACTTTACTGGAGTAGGCGAGTGGGCGTGGCAGTAGGCCAGGCTGTCCAGGCAGAGGTCCAGTGACCTATGTAGGCAAGAACAGGTTGGTTGATGGCTGCTTCCCAAGATGTCAGTAAGTGTGCTGTACACCCCAGCTACTGCCCTCCAACAGTTGGGTTCTTTGGTGTCCTTCCTCACTGGACTTTTGTTTCCTAGGAAACTGCACGTGGGGAATGAACTGTAGGTTTATACACCCTGGAGTGAATGACAAGGGGAACTACTCCCTCATCACCAAAGCGGAACCTTTTCCACCCAACGGTGCCCCGCCTCTTGGACCTCACCCACTGATGCCTGCCAACCCTTGGGTGCGTGAGCTCCTCTTTAGTTGCCACCAGATGGGATACCTGAGTTTTGTCTGAATCTTGGGCTAAAGACAAAGTAGTGTTTCTTATGTAGAAGGCATCGTACCTGAGAGTCAAGGAGCACCTTTGAGGGCTTCTTGTGCTTGTGTAGAAGTAGCCTCAGATACTAGAGCACATGGGCGGTTGGGCAGGACAGCCAGCTGTGTGCGGCTAGCTGGCTTGATTGTTAAATGTTTTGTCCCATTTCTTAATAGGATTTTAAGTACTTCCTCAATATTTCCTTCTCATTTTTTAATAGGGTGGGCCAGTAGTTGATGAAATTTTGCCTCCACCCCCTCCAGAACCCCCAACAGAGAGTGCCTGGGAACGTGGACTCAGACATGCAAAAGAGGTAAGTGTGCTCAGAACTCAGTGTGCTCTGGGAGGAAAAGCACAGTGGTGGCACCTCTAGTGGACCCAACAAAACTGCCATAGCTTAGATCCAGAGAGAGTGTGGAAACTCACTGAGAACATTTCTGGGCTTCTTTAAGAAGAATGAGAAATAATATTTAGCCATCTTGGGCCCAGTCCAGTAGGCCAGAGAGACCCTCCATGGATGTAGATTTGACATTTTTAAGTGTTTGTAGCCACCATCCAGGCAGTGAGACAAAGCCACCATCCAGGCATCCTACCTTTCTGTGGGAGCTACTCCTCGCCCCCAACACCCAGTGTCTGCTCTTGCTAGTTCTCTCAGAACCCCCTTTTGCGCGCCCACTGTGGCCCCCAGTATCCCAGTTGCACCCATTTCTGTTGACACCCAGCCTTGTTTCCTCAGTGCCCAAGTTCTCTCCAGGGAGATAGAAATGAAGGCCTTGCTTACACTTAAGTCTTCTGGGGCCCCCTGAGCTGATCCCGGATACTCTCTTCTGCAAATGAGTCACAGCAGACCAGTGCAGAGACCATCCTCTGAGGCCTGCAGGAGAAGACTGAGTCCTGTATTTGCCACATCCTTTGCTGCATGTCTCGGGTTCCCTGTGTTCCTTCCAGTGGCTTTGGAGCCCCTTATTTCAAACTGAAAGTCTTTCTGTCTTTGGTGCTAGGTTTTAAAAAAAGCAACCATTCGGAAAGAGCAGGAGCCTGACTTTGAAGAAAAAAGGTTCACAGTAACCATTGGTGAAGACGACCGGGAATTTGACAAAGAAAATGAAGTCTTCCGAGATTGGAATTCTCGGGTCCCGAGAGATGTCAGAGACACAACGTAAGGAAGCCTCTGCTTGCCCTGCCCCATTCATGCCATCTGGAGTAGCCAGGGCAAGTCCCCAGGGCACTATCTGCATGCTCTGGATTCTGTGGAGGAGACACTTTAGTTCCCTGCTGGGAGGCTGCCTCTGAGGTACACTCCTGAAGTTCCCACAGGCTTGTCTCCTTACCTCTTCCTTAGCTACTTGGGGAATGAGGTTTTTTTTGAAAAAAGATTTATGTTATGTGTGTATGTGTCCATGAAGGCCAAAAGAGGCCATTGGATCTAGAGCTGGAGTTTCTGGCTCTTTAAGCTGCCTAACACAGGAACAGATAAATAAACTGTGACCTCTGGAAGAGCATCAAGCAAGGGCTCTTAGCACTGAGCCATCTCTTCAGTCCCTTTCTCAGACTGGTCTTTTTTTTTTTTTTTTTTTTAAAAACAGTCTCAATAGTGCTAGGAGTAGTGGCACACATCTTTAATCCCAGCACTAGGGAGGCAGACACAGATGGATCTGAGTTTGAGGCTAGCCTAGTCTACAAAGACCAGGCCAGGACATCCAAGGCTATACAAAGAAAAAAAAAATCCTAGGCCAGGCAGTGGTAGCACATAGAATCCCAGCACTTGGGAGGCAGAGGCAGGCAGATTTTGAGTTCGAGGCCAGCCTGGTCTCCAGAGTGAGTTCCAGGACAGTGAGGGCTACACAGAGAAACCCTGCCTTGAAGAAAGAAAGAAAGGAAGGAAGGAAGGAAGAGAAAGAAAGAAGGGATCGTGTGTTGCGGAGACTAATGTCAGATCTAGGGACGGTGTGGTCTTGAAGGTGCTGCTTCTTTCTTCATCAGGGGCTCCTAACCTTTATTGAGAAGATGATGGGTCTCATTTCTGCCTGCTAAGGGTGCACAGTGTGGGCTTAGGACGTGGGAATGAGTGGTAGTCCATGCTGTGAAGTGGTTGAGTCACTGTCATAGTCTTGTAAAACTCTTGTCTGCAGTTCTTAGCTCTGTCATTTCTGGTTACTGAGTGGTATTTACCCCCAAACACAGGCATGTCACCTGCTACCCTTCATGCCTCAAATACACACATGCACACAGACTGGGCTGCCCTGGAGCTCTGCACTGGGTAGAGCAGGTGCTAAGTCCACGCCTGCCCAGATAGGGATCAGCTAAAAGGGTTCTGTGGTTTGGGTTGCCAGGTTCAGAAAGATTGAATGAGAATTCCAAAAGTAAGCAGCTTATATATTTTGGGGACTTTACTCACATTGTCACAGTTACTCTTTAGTTAATTGCATATCTCTCCTTGTTTATAAATTTTCTCACCAGCATAGCGGTGTGATACTCAGGTGTGAGTGGTGAGGTACTGCATTGTTCCAGGGGACATGGAAAGGTGCCACCTAGTGTGTCTCCCTGGGCCTGCTTTCTTCCTGCACTAAATGAAGCACATATAATTGTGCTTCATTGCAGCTCTTGGCTGCTGTCAAGCTTCAGAGGTTGCCTTCTTCCTTGTAGAGTTTTTTTGGTTAGGCTCATGTCTCTTTCTCATGTCAACCAGGTTGTCGGAGTATCTGTCTACCCCGTGAATATACTCACTGGTTTTAACTAGGATATGCTAATGAACCAGTGCAGGATGAATAAGCATGGTGATAAGGAGTGCTCTGTCATGTCTTCTCACTTAGTTGTTACTTTGTGATGTTCAGGGTGAATATGTGTCATTCCCAAACACCATCCCTCTGCTGTTGCAAGTAGTTCTGAGCCTCAGCACTAGCTGTATGTAAGGAGCTAAGTTTCCATGTTATGCTTTTGTCCTGCTTATTGAGGTGAGTGAGTGGTGGTGTGAATTGGCTCTGTCATGGGCTGTTTAGGTGTAGTATCACAGGATGGCAAATGGAGACAGTTTTTCTGTGTTCTCATCTCTCTGGGCTCCTCTTGCCGGTGTTGCCATCAGTACCTGCACACACTAGCAGGTGGAGATGAGTCCTGCTGTATCCTCTCACAAGAGAATTCCTCGATGCTTCTCTCTAGCTTTGGCCTTAAAAGTACTGCTGCTTTTGTTACTGTTCGGTGTGTATACGTGCATATAATGTATGGTGTGAGGGTCCGAGGACAGCTTTATGGAATTGTTGATGGTTTTCTGGGACCAAACTCAAATCATCTACAGCAAGTGTTTTACCGTCTGAGCCATCCCAACAGTCCTTATAGTGCTTTTAAGAATATGTTTCTATCTCATTGAGAAAATGCCAGTTCCTATTTTTGTTGAGTGTTTTCTCCAAAAATGGATATAGAGGGCTTATCTTTGTCTTCACCTGTGAAAAATCCCAGGGCATCTTCCCCCCAGATTGACTTGACTGATCTGTGCCGCAGTAGGGTTTCCTATTGCTGACAGCCTTGTGTTCTTAGCTGCAGACACCACCCGGTCATGGTGTATTTTCGTCATGTGGGGTTGGATTCTGTTGGCTTGTCTTTATGTAGACTTTGTGCTGTTGCAATCTTAAATGACACGATTTCCTTCTTTTTGGCTCTTTTTTCAGACTTGAGCCTTATGCAGACCCTTATTATGACTATGAGATAGAGCGGTTTTGGCGTGGTGGACAGTACGAGAATTTCAGGGTGCAGTATACAGAAGCAGAGCCGTATCATAACTATCGCGTAAGTATGATCACATGTGTGAACTTTCCTCTTCCCTTAGATGGCGTCTAACTATGTACCTTTGGCTAGCCCCAAATTCATAATCCTCCTGTCTCGGCTGTATGATTAGTGGTATGTGTTTCCTCATCCAGCAACAGTCAGCTCTTCCTGTGGTATATTTACTGTGAGCTTATTCAATTAGTAAAATATATTAGCCATAGTTCTGAATTTGAGCCCAGGTTGAGTGTGCAGGCAGCCACGGCTAGGTTTGTGATCATCTGATGTCCTGTGGGCTTTCTTGGAGTCATTGTTCTTGCCATGGTTTTATAAAGTTAGCTTTGCTGGTAAATCGTCAATGTCAGTTTTCAGGAGACTGTCACCCTCGTGAGTGTGTTGCTTTTAGAAGTCTCCTGGGCAATGTCCTTACTTGTAGCCCTGTTCTTGCCCATCTAGTCTGCTGGTTACAGACGTGCTTCCGGCTGACCTTGCCGTGTTGGTCAGGGAAAGACTCCCAAGAGCCTAGTGTGTATAAAGATCTGTGTGCTCCAGACTGCCTATTCCATCTTCACTCTTAGCCTGCTTGGGAGGTCTGCTCTAGGAAAGGCCTGTGAGGACCCCCTGAGTAATTGTGTGCTGTGACTCACATACCACCCATCAGCTGTCACAGCTCCAGGAGTCCATAAGTATGAGCTATGCAGACTCCCCTATAGCCCAGAACCACAGCTTCTTTCCTCCTGGAGGTGGGATGCCCAGTACAGGTATTTCTTCTCTGTTCAGTCTAGTGAGTAGCTGGTAGGAATGCCATAGGAGCCTGCATGGTGTCTCCCAAGGTCTCCAGAAGCCCAGAGCCCATCAGCTTTGCCACTATTGAACTTCTTGGGTTTTAATGCTGAGTATTAAAGCAGGAAAAGAAGCAGCAGTGGGGAGTTGCAGAAAGGGAGTACATTCTTCCTTCCAGACATGTTCATGAAGCACTGCAGTGGGGGCTGACCTACATGACAGCCATTCTAAGAATGAGCTGGGTCACTCGGAGGGCCTGTGGTGTGGGCTTCTACCAGGCTGGTGCTGGCAAAGTTGTAGATTTATTGTTTGGGGTAACTTCACTTTTAATTTGTATGCATTTTTTAAACATGTATTTTGTGTGTGTGCATGTGTCTGTGTTTTGTGGTGCTGGGAATTAAACCTAAGTACCTAAGACTCTGGACATACTTGATCAGAGACTTAAAGAAGGCTCTCACCTGACCCAGGCTTGCCTTGAATTTGAGATCCTCCTGCCTTAGTCTCCTAGTTGCAGGCCTTTGCCATCAGACACAGCTAACTTATTTTAAGGGAGTACTTGGGAGTAGAACGGCCTCCTAAGAGCATCCTCCCACTGACTCCGTTTTCTCTGTGCTTCTATCAAATAGTTTGTAATTCAGCATCTGTATCTGGCTTTTTAACCCAGGAACGGGAGAGGGAACGAGAGCGAGAGAACAGACAACGAGAACGAGAGCGGGAACGAGAGCGTGACCGAGAGCGTGAGCGCAGGCAGAGAGAGCGTGAGCGAGAACGGGAGCGGGAGCGGGACAAGGAGCGGCAGCGGAGGAAAGAGGAGTGGGAGAGAGAGCGAGCCAAGCGAGACGAGAAGGACCGGCAGCACCGAGACCGAGACAGGGACAAGGACCGGGAGAAGGACAAGGAGAAGCCGAAGCCCCGGTCCCCACAGCCACCGAGGTAGACTACTCTGAGTCCCATCTATCAGCGCGTCTTGCCCCTGGCCTCTCCATAAGATCTTTAGGCTCAGCTCATTGCTTCCGTGAAGCAGCCGCCTGTGTAAGGGCATAGTGTAGGTGTGGAGCTGCCTTCTTCCTCTTAGATTGTATTTGCAGAGAGCACTATGGCAGTGCCTCAGTTCCCTTTTTTGTCTGTTGGTGGACATTGGGTTGTGGGCACTTTTTGACAGTTGTAACCTTGAATGTTGGTATATGAATGTGGATTTTCTCTTCTTCTTGGGTTACTTATGGGAGGAGCTGCCAGGTCATCTCGTAACTGACGATCTAACGGACCATTTTCCAAAGAATCCACTTTGTCCATTTTTCCTAGACCCCATAGAGCCCATAGTGCTGCCACACCAGGGTCGATAATTCCCTTCCTTGTCCCCAGCAAAGCAGCTGGAGCAGAGTGGAGGTGTGAGATGAAGAGCCAAGGGCAGTATTAATGTAGCATATGGGTAGCATTATGTCAAAAGGGCATTTTAGTGGGCCTTGCCCACCACCTGAAGTAATACAAATAGCAGTATTTGTTTTGGTTTTTATCTCTATGTAGTGTAGCCTTGAACTTAACGATCCTTCCTGCCTCCATTCTCCAGCTGCTGGTTTTCCAGGCATGTACCACTGTGCTGGGCTATTTTTATGTCTCTTTCTACCCATCCCAGAACACATGGGTCTAGGCCTGCCTTTGTTGTCATTTGTTACCAGTTCTGTGTCTCTGGGTTTGCTGGCTCATGAGTATGGTCAAAAATACATTTTCAGATTCTGAATCAAAGTGGTAGGTTGTGGAAAAAGCCTTACTCCAGTTCAGCACTTGGAGGTCAGGACTGAACTCAGACCTTCTGGGATGGTCAGTTGGTTGGTAATTTGAGCTAAGTGAAGCACACAGATAGAACTTTGCTCTTGTATTGTTTCTGTGTTTATTTGTTTGTTTGATTTGGTTTTGGGGTTTTGGGTTTGGGTTTTTTTCTCTTGAGATAGTGCCTAACTATGTTGCTATAGTCATCTTGCCACTAGGTATATAGACCAGGATGGCCTTAACAGAAATGTTCTTGCCTCTGGGTCTTGTTGATGTCTCAGTAGATTGGCATGGGTGGAGAAATGACAGTAAGAAATTTTTACATCCCTCCTATCTCATACATGTAGAGCTAGAAGAGAGGACCAGACAGTAAGTGATGACTTTGGGAAGAGGGTATATATATCACAAGAAGTAATGGCAAAGCAGAGCAGAGAAAACCAAGACTTTTTCTCCTGGGGAAGTTCCAGACAGAACAAGGACTTACTGAGCTCAGAGGGTTTTAGCCAGTAGAAGTCATCATGTGCATGATGTATGGGCATGAAGAGGCACAGTGGGTATCACCCACTAAAACGAGGCACACTGTGTACACTGTGACCAAGTGGGACAGCCTGGGGAACCTGGGCAATTTCCTGTGAGATAAAAGTGTGTGTTCCTTGGGTGTTGGCAGATTGAGGTAGTAGGGAAGAACCCACATGATGTGAGTTCCCTCTTCCTTTATTAGATGTTTAACCCTCCTGATTTTAGAAGCAACTTGCCATGAGTTGCTTTTTATTCTTTGACCCCAGACTTGACAGCTGTCCAAGTTGGAGTTCCCAGACAGGTGGGGTGGCTGCTTTTCTCATCGGCAGCTCACTTCCTTGTGCCTCCCTTGGCCTGTGTGCTGTCACCCTCAGCATTTACTTTGACAGCACAGCTGACCCTTGCCCTGCAGAGACTCCATTAGCCTTTGGATATGGTACTGTGCTAGAGGATGATTAGCGCGTGCTGCAGGTACACAGAAGGTCAAGGTCACAGATCACCTGTGCCTTTGTTTGTCTCTTCAGGAATATCTGTAAATAGCACATTTGTCCTTGCCCAGCAGGACAAATCTGCTGTAGTTCCTGACCAGCATTCCTCCCTTTGCACACTAAGGTCCTGAAACACCATACACTGTGAGGGCATCTGTGAGACCTATGACACCTTTGAGAGCACCTGTGGAGAGATGTAGCCTCCTGTGGTTTTGTGTTCTGCCTGGCTTTCTGGGTCTGATGGAATATATAGGCAGTTATTACCCACTAAACAATTCAGCAGTTTTCTCGAGGGTGTCTTGGAAAACAAAGATACAACCTACGTCACTCTGCAGACTCCAGGCCTGGACTGTCCCCACTCAGAAGACAACTCAGGTGCCAGCTGGGAGTGTGTTAGCCTGTCAGCTCAAAAGCTGCTACCCTGATGCATGAGCTCGGTGGTTGTAGATATTCTCTGTGGCCAGACTTGTTGACACTCATAGACACGTCAGTCTTGCATGAACATTTTTCTCGGTGAATTTGGTAATGAATTCTTTAATGATGGTTCATCCAGTCATTCCTCCCAATATGGGGCTTACATTGGATACTCATGGTTTCACCCACATAACCTCTCATTTAACCTTGGTTATTTCTAGCTCTGACTGAGGATCAGAAGCTCCCACCCCCTCTCATCCTTCGCAATACTACATGTTACTCAACCGGCACACTCTGGCTTTTTAGACTTCAATATCTTCCCTCCCCCCCGCAGTTAAATTCATGCTACACACATGTTAGGAAAGCACTCTACCCCTGAGCTACAGCTCTAACCCCTTAAATGCCCTTTTTAAAGGAAGTCTTAGATCATTGCAACAAAGCAAACACCAGATCCTGTGCCTCAGGAAGTCCTTAGGATAATAACATCTAAAATAAAGCTGGGTGTCTATAGTAAAACTCGGCTGCTACCCATGTGTGAAAACACACGGACAGAGTGGACAGCCTTCCTCTTTGGAGACCCTTGAGCCAGCCCTCAGATGCTTATAACAGAGATGAGAAGATTGAGGCTGTGTACAGCACTGTCCTCCACCTGCTGAGGTGCTGCTCTCAGTGGGCTCTAGAGATAGTGAGGGGCTCTTCCTGAGGAGAGGATTTGAATACTGATTTAACTGCATCTAAAGAAGAGGGAACTTGCCGGGCAGTGGTGGCGCACTCCTTTAATCCCAGCACTTGGGAGGCAGAGGCAGGCGGATTTCTGAGTTCCAGGCCAGCCTGGTCTACAGAGTGAGTTCCAGGATGGCCAAGGCTACACAGAGAAACCCTGTCTTGAAAAACTAAAACCAAAAAAAAGAAAAAGAAAAGAAAAGAGGGAACGCCCCAATACCAGGGTTTTCTTCCTGTGTGGAAAGGGTGCATTAGCCAGATGACCAGCAAAGAGGCTAATGACCCTGGTGTCTGTTCCTCTTAGGTTTTTTTTGTTGTTGTTTATTGTTTTGTTTTCTAATCATTTTATTTTATGTGTATGATATTTTGCCTGTACACACACACACACACACACACACACACACACACGTCTGTGCACCATATGTGTCCAGTGGCATCCAGAGAGGGGTGTCAAAGACCCTAGAACTGAAGTTACAGACAGTGGAGGGCCACAATGCTGGAACTAGACCATCCCATGGAAGAGCGGCCACTGCTCTTGACCGCTGAGTTGTCTCTGTAACCACCCAGCCTTAGTTTTTAGAATGAGAACATCTAGGAATATAAAGATGAAAACCATGAGCCAGAGGCCAGTGTCAGGGAGCTGCTAGGCTGTCAGGTCCCACTTCTTTCCCGCATTTCTTTATAGCAGCATCTGGGTGACCTGGGGACTAGCTTCTGGATTAGGGCTGTGGTCACGGGCACCGGCCAGATTCACACGTCCGCTGGTTAAGCTTCAGCCCTGGGTGGTGCTCTCCCCTTGTCCCTCGTCAGGGAAAGGCCTGGCACCTGCCGCTGGTTCTGGTTCTGCCGCTGGTTCAGAAGTTCTGAGTGTAACTAGGCAGAGTTTTTATGCCCATGGTGCTAGTGCAGCCTTCCTTATACCTCGTCCTCTGGCTCTGAGCACTTGAGGCCAGTGCTGTTAGGGAGCCTGGGAGCCCCGTTCCCAGGCCGCAGTTGAACCAGACTCTCTAAGTGGAAAGAAAAGGCTTAAAGCATGGACTTGTTTACTTTTCTTTGTTAACAGGTGTTTAAAAACATGATTCTTGTTGCTTTAATTTCATGAATACTGTGTACCTACTATGTACCAACACTAGAAATAAGCATGTTTGAACCAGGTGGACTCCATTCCTGTCTAACAGTACAGTCAGAAAGATAGAATGAAATAATAGCTCCCCCTAAAAGTACTTACTCTTTTGTTTGTTTGTTTGGTTGTTGTTTGTTTTTTGAGACAGGGTTTCTCTTTGTAGTCCTTGCTGTGCTGGAACTCACTCTGTAGACCAGACTGGCCTCAAAGATCTCACCTGCCTTTGCCTCCCAAGTGCTGGGATTAAAGACGTGCCGCCGCTACCAAAAAAGTACTTATTATTATACGTAAGAGAAAATGTCATTCCTCCCAGGAAAAAAAATGGCATGAAAGCTAAGCACATTTCTGGGGGGAATCAGCTGTTGAATAGAAGGTATGCCATGTTCCCTCTTCATTTGACTATTTCTTCAGGTACCTCTTAAATAAGCTGTCAGTGAATTCCCTGGCTTTCCAGTCTCTTCTCTGAGCAGCATTGCTGGGTAAGGGTGGCAGCCTGAGCATTGAGAGCCCCTCTGATTCTAGCCGTCAAGCTGAACCACCAAAGAAAGAGACCACCTCTGTGGGGCCACAGGTGAAGCGAGCCGATGAGTGGAAGGACCCTTGGCGCCGATCCAAGTCTCCCAAGAAGAAACTTGGTGTGTCAGTCTCCCCAAGCCGGGCACGAAGGCGTCGCAAAACCTCTGCCTCCTCAGCTTCTGCTTCCAATTCCTCCAGGTATAAATACAGGTGGCTTGGTGACATTCACTGGCTGCCAGTTTGTTGTGTGCACAAGTGTGTGTGTCAGTGTGTGTGTGTCAGTGTGTGTGTGTGTGTGTGTGGTGTCACTGCCCAAGGACGGGTCAGTGGGTTGTTAGGTAGGACTAATACCAAGTATTGTGGTAAGACTTTCCATGCTTCAGAACTTACAACAGTAAATAAGATGGGTGACCTAGTATGAATGCTGGGTGCCAAGAGCCATGTCTGCACCTGAGGGGAAGGAGCTCCACATGGAGCCTGGGAGGAACCAGAGGTTTGTGTGTTTGGACACACCCAGAAATACAGACATGGGAACACCGGGTCAACTTGAAAACACACTCTGGCCTTGTCTAACACTCAGACTAGTCTCTGGTTACCTACTACTCCTGGGTGCACCCAGGCCTGGTCTCTGCAGCATGGCACTGGTGTGTCTGCAGGTCTCATGATCTCTGTCCTTGAATGTGTTTGTTCTCTATGGAGCCATGCTGTCTCGTTGCACTAGGGAACTGCATCCCAGCGCTGCAGTAGTGAAGCGCACATTGTGATTGCCTCTGCTCTGTGTCCACTGCCACAGGTCATCCTCACGATCTTCATCCTACTCTGGCTCTGGCTCATCCCGATCCCGGTCCCGATCCTCCTCCTACAGCTCCTATTCCAGCCGCTCTTCCAGACACAGCTCATTCTCAGGCAGCCGGTCCAGGTAAGTCCCAGCCTGCTGACCTAGCAGGTTCAGTGATCACAGGCGTTTGGGGTGGATCAAGTGGTCATGTCTCTCTTTGCGAAAAATGTCAGGGTTCCTGGATGCCTGCTTCTAAAATGGTTTCAGTAAACTGTACACCGAGGACCAGTTTGGACTGAGGTAACATACACTGCAGGTGCTGGGCCTAGGACCTGCACCTAAGGTGTCTCTGTTGAGCGGCAGGTATAAATATGCAGAGTGTCCATCATCCCAGAAAAACCTAGGAGAGTCATGCAAGTTTTTCTTGAGTTTTCCCCTTTGAAAATAGATACATCTAGAGCTTTAGGCAAAAATTCTCTCAGCACATGAGGACGCTCCACATTCACCCTGACCTGCCCCCACAAAAGCTTGATGGCTTAGTGTCTCTGCCACTGGAAGGTGGCCTTTACCTCAGTCACGCTGACTTAAAGGGTAGGGCAGTGCTTCGTAGTCCATCCCTCAACTGATCTGATGCTCCATTGTGTACCCTCCCTGTACTGCCATCATCGTGAAGCTCTTGAGAAGGGGCAAAATTTTGGCATGGTGTTCAGAAAAGCTGATGTGTCAATCCTAGTCATTAACTGGTGCACATAAAGACATCCAGCCTACTGCTGTGGGACATATTATCACTAGGCATTTGTGTGGGAATAAAATGTTCTGTATTTCCTTAGTGTAATCTGGTCCCTTACAACGTTACCCCTTCCTGGCATATGGTCTTGTTTTTATTTCTTTAAGGAAATTTTTAGATTTAATCTCTCTTTGGGGACGGGGTCTCACTATATAGCCCTAGCTGGCCTGGTATTTGCTATGTATTAGACTAGGTTGGCCTCTAACTCCCACCTGTCTCTGCCTCCTGAGGGCTTGGAGTAAAGAAGTGTGTCATCACACCCAACTGGTCTTGCTTTAGATGTAATGAGAGAATTAGAATGCAGTTCTGAGGTCGCTGAGGCTGTCTGATGTGATGGTCACTAATGCTTTTGTGGGGTGTGGAGTAAATTGCATGTGGGTCTGTTTTCATGAACATTGAAACTCTTGTAAAAGAACAGGCAACCGGGAGGGGAAGTAGCCTAGAGAAGGAAGGCTGTGTGGAGGCTGTCCATAGATGTGCTGGCACAAACCCCAACACAAGCATTGGCAGGTTCCTTCTGCAGGTGTCAGCAGCATTGCGGGGGGGGGGGGGGGGGGGGAGGTGCAGTAAAGAGGAGAGACCATGAGCCTCACTGTGGGAAGGACAAGGAAAACCTGTGGGAGTCTCTTGAGACGGACAAAGGTCACTCAGCATACTGTAAAATATGAGGCTGTAGAGGTAGAGAACACAAGAGGCCTTTAGAAATGTTGGACTCAGAATGGAAAGAAAGTTGTGTATGTGATCTTTGTTTTGGGTAAGCAGCTAATGATAGTGGCAGAAGGTAGCAGGAAAAACATTCCATGCCTACCCCACACTCTAAGGTTAGAGCCTTGGGTCAAGGAGGCAGCTGCAACAGGGCCAAGAGGCACGGACTCTAGGTCCATTTGTTTCTGGGCCCTTCCTGGTAAATGCAGCACAGAAAGCAAGAAGTTGAGTGGGTCCCATAGCAGGCAGGACACAGGAAGATCCTACGGGTCAACCCAGGAAGTACAAGGTAATGTTGCAGGGAGACACCAATGGGAATACTCCCCATCCCATCAATTGCTCCAGAAGCTTCATCATAGTCTCACATTGACCTAAACGTCTTAGCTATTTCCCACAGTACAATACACATGCCTTTCTCAGTAGCTTAGCCTCACTTGGTGTATGTACTATCCTCCTGGAGATCTGGAGTCCCAGCAGCCCCTCCCAAAGCCACACTCAGGAGGCCCTGCTGAGGAAGAAACCCAGGCTGTGGGAGGGGAGGCTGGCATGCTGCCACAGGGTTGAGGGGTCCCTTGGGTTGCGATCTTCTGGTCCTTCTGGAACACTTGCCATGAGATGCAGCAGCAAACGGGAGGCCATGAGAGTACATGCTAGGTTTTCTGGGCATTTGCCCTTGAACCTGAAAACATGAAGGACTGTGGGAACCTGACCCGTTGCTGGCCCCCACCTAGCTCGGGGTAATAGGCATCCATGTGGTTTTTGAGTAGGTAACATTCATAGGCCAACCCAGTCTCTTTCATCCTTGTGACTGAAGTGTGATCTCACTGTTAGAACTTCATCCTGGAAACTCCGCCTGGACCCAGCACCCTTTCCTGGGCTGCTTGTCTACCCTGCTGATACCTGACACTGTGGAAATCATCCAGTCATAATTTCCCCACTGAACACTCCCTGCTTATGTCATTCCATCACTGCTTGGGGACCTACCTCTGTGCTGTGCCTGTGCCTGCTAACCAAGCACTTGGGACCCTTACCAGCTTTGCCACCTCCCTGCTTCTAGGTGTCTCAGATTCCACACTTAGCCAAAGCCATATTCACCTATTTGGCCCCACGCTAAGGCAGAGCCATGTGTCCTGCATAAAGCACCCATTCCTGAGGCTGCATGCTGCCCTTTTCTGTTCTCTCCTGAGTGTGTGTTCTATCAGATGGTGAAGCAGCTGAACCTGAACCTAAGTTCTTTGTGGATCAGGACCGTTTCCTAGGGGATGGGCCAGCTCTGGCCAATAAGGGATTTGCCAAGCACCAGACTTCTTCCTCACACTCTCTTTGTTCCTCAGGTCCCGGTCCTTCTCCTCGTCCCCATCCCCGTCTCCCACACCTTCCCCACACAGACCTCCAGTCAGAACCAAGGGGGAGCCGGCCCCGCCTCCCGGGAAAGCAGGGTGAGTCCTGAGCCCCCTCAGGTCGCTGTGGTGCTCCACCTCGGTGGAGTCTCCAGGGCTTCTAGCCTCCTCCACTCTTCCCATCCCATGCTTGAACTAGAGTGAGCAGCCTCCAAAGGGCAGCTGATGTGGCTCCTACGAAGTGGGCAGAGGCATGGACTCAGCACCTAGACTTGGGTCCCTGTGGCATGAGACCTTGGCAGTCATGTGCTGTGCCTGAACTGCAGAGCCCTGAGATATGGGTGTATTGAGCAGGGACCCTAGTCCCACCCGGCCTTGACCCAGCTTTGACCCAGCCTCTGCCTCACAGGGAGAAGTCAATAAAGAAGCCAGCCCCGCCCCCAGCTCCACCACAGGCTACCAAAACTACTGCTCCTGGTCCTGAACTTACCAAACCTGGAGATCTCCGAGAAGCCAGGAGAAAGGAGCGACAAACCAGGACTCCCCCAAGGAGGTGAGCAGTGTGGACTTATGGCAATCCTGGTACAGTTCTCTTTGTCCCTTGGTGCTGTTGGGTATAAGTGCTGATGAAAACTGGAGCCTGGGAGGTGGGTACATCCCCAGGGAAGCAGCAAGGAGCAGAGGCCCAACCTGGAACAGGCCTATTACCAGCCTGGTGTGCAGGAAGGCTCTGCCTCAGTGAGGCTGCCTCTGAGGTGAATTATGCTGCTTGTGTTGCAGGCGGACGCTCAGCGGCAGTGGTAGCGGCAGTGGTAGCAGCTACAGTGGCTCCAGTTCCCGATCCAGGTCACTTGCTTGGTCCTACTCCCTATTGACCTTTTTTCCCTCACCAGGTGGGCTGACCATGTTAGGGGCTCTTCAGTATCCAAGAACACACAGCTCAGGGTGAATATGGCCTCCCTTCACACAGAGCACCTACCTAACCTTAAGGGAAGAGGCCTAGACTGGTACTACTCCCCAGCCGGACAAAGCTGAGGCCAGTTCCAGGTTCTCTACCCACACCTTTTCCAGAGGATAGACTGGGTGTTCTCTGGGCCTGCTGATCCCTAGTGGAGGGAGCCAGCCCTGAAGCAGTTGGGAGGAAGAACCCTTAAAGAAAACCAGAAAGGAGTTAGAAGGTAGAGTCAGCTTGGTGCTCTTAGAATCTGGTTGATCATTTTTCCCTCTATCCTCTGGCATCAGGGCCTTAGCTTTTGTCCAAGGCTTTAGCAGTCTAGACTCTTTCAAAGACCTATGGGATTTTTATTTGTTGGCTCTTTAAGACAAAGTTTCTCTGTGTCCAAACTCACTCTATAGACCAGGCTGGCCTGAAACTCATGGAGATCCACCTGCCTCTGCCTCCCAAGTTCTGGAATTAAAGGTGTACACCACCATGCCCTGCCTGTTTGTTTTTAAAGCTAGAAAACCCTTGGTTCTGTCTTCTCCCTGTCTCTGTTTCTCTGTTCTGTCTCCCTTAGAAGAAGCTGGTTGGTGTTTGTGATAGACATGTCATGGCGATGTGCTGTATCAAAACTTTATCCCTGTCTACTCTCCCCACCCCACCCCTGTGCCTGTGGAGAGTAAAAAATGTCTTAGTAGTCCCACTAAAGGGGAAATCCAGGGCCTTGCATTCTGCTCAAACGCCTCTGTCACTAAGCTGCAGGCTCTTGGTTTTGGCTTGAATTGGGAGCCTCCCTGTGTTGCCCAGATGAGCTTGAACTCCCAAGAAGCTGGGACCAGAGGGGCTTCAGCATACCTCCAGCTGCTAGCACCTCCTTTGTACTATCCTGAAGCACAGAGATCTGCCTCTGTCTCCCAAGTTACCAGGACTATGGATTGTGACTTGTTGTGCACCATCAACTAGCTTGAAGTTGAGTCTTTTTATCACTGTTGGAGAGGGCTCAGTCATATTTCCCTTCCCAGCACAGTCACCCAGGTTAGTGAAGTAGAGACACATAACTATCCCTTCACTATGTATTACATCTGAAAGTCCCCTGAGATTTCATACTCTGTCCATGTGCATTCCACAAACATGGAAATTGGGTAAAGACAAGCCATGGAGACCCTGTCAGCCTGCAGCCCAGCCATCTTGCAGTCACCATGGGGCTGAGTGCACAGCTGTGCTTGTGTGTCTAGGTCTCTAAGTGTGAGCAGCGTTTCCTCAGTGTCCAGCGCCACCTCGAGTAGCAGCTCGGTGCACAGTGTGGACTCAGATGACATGTATGCAGACCTGGCCAGTCCTGTGTCCTCAGCCAGCTCTCGATCCCCCACCCCTGCCCAGACCAAGAAGGAGAGAGGTAGGCAGGGCCCTTGCCTTCAGGGTGTAGGCTTGGGGGTAAACTTCAACAGAGACTTTGCTTTACGGTCCATGTACACAGGATCCCATGACTGAGATTTGTCATTGATAGGGAAATCTAAGAAAGAAGATGGAGTGAGAGAGGAAAAGCGGAAGCGGGATCCGTCCACGCAGCCGCCCAAGTCCTCCAAAGCTCCAGCAGGTGGGAAATCCTCCCAGCAGGCAACGGCACCTCAGCAGGCGGGCCCGGGGCAGCCCCAACAGGGCTCCTTTGTTGCCCACAAGGAGATAAAGCTGACACTGCTGAACAAGGTGAGAGGAGGGGACAGGCCTGCATTACTGCACCTGGGCCTGGGTGCTGGGGACTCGACCCAAGGGACCTCGCACATCTATGAGCACGACCCCACCCCAGCATCAGACATCTTCAAAGCTCTGCCATGTCTGGAAGGGCCAAGGCCTGACATGTTGAGATCCTGCAAGGCACTTCCTCATGCAGCACAGAGGGCCCCATCACATGGTGGCAAGGGCCACAGAACTGCCTTGGAGGGTCAGGGGTTCGGCCAAGAGGAGGCTCATGGGAGCAAGTAACAACATTCGCCAGTAACAACAGATACACCGCCACCCTCTGCCTGGCCTAACAACGATCCGGCCCTACCGCCCTCACTGTGCTGTTTCAGGCGGCTGATAAAGGAAGCCGGAAGCGCTATGAGCCGTCAGACAAGGACCGGCAGAGCCCTCCCGCCAAGAAGGCCAACTTGTCCCCAGACCGAGGTGAGCCTTCGAGGTCTAGTGCCTGAGGTCATACTGTGGATGTCACACATAAGCCAGAAGGTCCACCTGCAGGGCCTTGATACCAGTCTGTTCTGAGAACTCCACTGTGTGTGTCTGTCAGGGCACTGTAGTGCTAGAGATTGCACCGAGCTTTGGTTTACACATTATCTTGCTCTGTAGCTCAGGCTTGTCTCCAACTCATGATCCTCCTGCCTCTGCCTCTAAAGTGCTAGGATTGTAGGTGTATGATGGGAAAGATTTTTTAAGTCTTTAAATATGGCTCAGTGGTAGAGTAAAAGATCCTGGGTTACAGATAATAAGTGTCCGTATATTGACACAAATACAATTTGTTAGTAATGAACAACCCTCCAGTATACAAACAAGACAGTGGGTGAGGGGGCTCAACTAGTTGCGGACTTGCATAAAAGGGTTTGGTTCCCAGCACCACATTAATGGTATGCTGTGGACATCTGTAATATCAGCACTGGAGTGGCAGAAGGATTAGAAGTTTAAGGTCGTGCTGGGCGGTGGTGGCGCACACCTTTAATCCTAGCATTTGGGAGGCAGAGGCAGGTGGATTTCCGAGTTTGAGGCCAGCCTGGTCTACAGAGTGAGTTCCAGGACAGCCAGGGCTACACAGAGAAACCCTGTCTGGAAAAACCAAAAAGAATAAAATAAAATAAAATAAAATAAAATAAAGAAGTTTAAGGTCATCCCTGGTTACACAGAGTTCCAAACCAGCCTGGGCTACATAAGACAGCATGAAAAGTCAAGGGCAGCAAGCAAATGAATGCAAGTGTATCTGCATTTCTAGCCCTAACACCAACTGTCATAGTCAGGGTCACTGTTGCTATGGTGAAACACCATGACCAAAATTGACTTGGGGAAGAAAATGTTTATTTGGCTTATACTTCGATACCACTGCTCATCATGGAAGGAGGTCAGGACAGGAAGCTTGGGGTCGGGACTTATGCAGAGACCATGGCATGGTGTTGCTTACTGGCCTGCTCAACTTGCTTTCTTAGAACACCCACGACCACCTGCCTAGGGGTAGCACCACCCATAGTGGGCTGGGCCCTCCTGCATCAATTACTTATTAAGTAAATGCCCCATGGGCTTACCCACAACCAGATCTTAGGGAGGCATCTTCTCAGTTGAGGCTCCCTCCTGTCAGATGACTCTAGTTTGTGTCAAGTTGCCATAAAACCCAGCCTGCACACCCAGCAATCAGTCGCTGACGCCTCACCCCTGACTGACCTAGCTGTGCCTCTGCACACCTTAGGGTCATTGGCATGTGAGAAAGCACAATGGCTCTGAGTCACTGTTTAACCTTGGAGACTTAGAGAGTCTTGAAGACCCTCCAAATCTCCCAGGACACCCCACCTCAAGCCCAGCAGGAAAGATGGGGGATTCTCCTGGTTTGCTTTGATAGACAGAGCAAAAACTAACATTTCTTCTCTGAAGCAGGCGTAAAGGAGGCTGGCTGCTGCTGCTGGGGCTCTGGGGCTCATTTCAGGCAGGTCCCTGGGCCCGTGACCCTAAGGCTTTGTACCCCAGAGGGCCACTGGCCTGGTTCATGCTCAGGCTTTGCCCTACTCTGTCCACTGCCTAGTCCCAAGTCTAACAGAGGAGAGCACTCCACTCTTGAGCTGGCTTCCAGTTCTAAACTGTTCTTCATTATTGGATTTGTGTGCTAAGAGAGAAGGATCTCACTAGAGTGCACTCGATGAGACTGAATCCAGCTCCAGACCTGCATCATGGCTTCATGGGCTCTGCCCATGAAGTAGTACTTGCCTTTTGCTTATCTTGTTTTGTCTTTAATATTTATTTATTTATATTTTTATGTACATTGGTGTTTTGCCGTGTGCATTGTCTGTGTGAGAGTATCAGACCCCCTAGAACTGGAGTTACAGACAGTTGTGAGCTGCTATGCGCGTGCTAAGAATTAAACTTAGGTCCTCTGGAAGAGCAGCCAGTCTCTTAGATGCTGAGCCTTCTCTCTCGCACCCTGGCTTTTCCTGTTTTATTTTTTATAAGAAGAAAAGTGCCAGCTGTCCTGATACTTTGACTTTTGAGTGGGGCCTTGTGGTAGCCCAGGCTGACTCTAATCTAACCTCACAAGAGCCAAGGGCCACATTCAACTCCTGATCTTCCATCCTCTACCTCCAGTGCTAGAATTATAGCTAAGCACACTTGGTCACTTTGATACTTTAGACTAGGGTTCTCTGATAGCCCCTCGAACAAAGCAGTGGTTTCATTCTGTCCCCTTGCTGGCCAGGTTCTCGAGACCGGAAATCAGGTGGAAGAATGGGCTCCCCAAAACCAGAGAGGCAGAGAGGCCAGAATGCTAAAGCTCCTGCTGCCCCAGCAGACAGGTAAGTCTCTGCTTGTGTCCACAACAGGTTTGTCCTGGACAATTGATCAGCTTTAGGAGTATGGGAGACATGGAAGACAAGTAGGAAGGACAGACAGAGGAGTCTGTCCACTTCTCTTAAAACCCCTCAGACTCAATCGGGGCACAGCTGCACATTCCCACCTTGTTAAAGAGCCCTAGACAAGGGCTAGTGGGGCTCAGGGTGGCTATATAATGGGGTGAATAGAAGAGGCTACAGGCTACCCTGGACCCTCCTTGTCTCCCCACAGAAGTGGGGAGCCCTGGGTACTCACCCCAGGGCAGGCTCTTTGTCATCTACTACCTCACACCTTCTCAATCCTACAGGAAGCGTCCACTGTCACCCCAGTCTAAGAGCTCCAGCAAGGTCACCAGCGTGCCTGGCAAAGCCACAGATACTGCCACAGCAGGCACTAAATCAGGGAAGGCCAGCACATTGTCACGGCGAGAGGAGCTCCTTAAACAGCTCAAGGCCGTTGAGGACGCCATTGCTCGAAAGCGGGCCAAGATCCCCGGGAAAGTGTAGTGGCCCCAGCTCACTCCTGGAGTAGACTCTTCAATGTTTTTATAAAGAATAGGGTAAGCGCAGCCATTTTGGATTTTCCAGTCAATGTCTTATTTTGGCTGTGATTCTTTTTAAAAATTAAAAAAGAAAAAAAAAGTTTCTCAGCTGGAAAAGAAGCCACACACAAGATGAAGATGATGCTGAGTCCCAAACTCCCCACCAGACTGAACCAGCTCCTTCCAGAATAGTCTCCACGGACAGACGGACAGATGAGCACTGAGTGGGGAGCACCAACTCTGTAACTTAAGAGCTTCAGGCACGCAGGGGCTGGACTCACCCTTCTGCCTCCGTCTTCACTTCTCCCAGGTGGCCTCCTGGGCTGCAGTTTTCAGCAGCTTCCTCTCTAGGGACAGGAAAGCCGAACACTTCCTGGACTACAGGCAGCCATCCTCCCCTCCCCAGATCAGAAGTACATATATATATGTATATATATATACTTATATATATGTGTGTATAAGTATATATATATATTCTTGCCTAAAGTCTGATTAGGAAACATTTCCTGTCTTTATTTTAAGCATCAAATTGTTTTAGTTGATTAAAAAGGAAAAAAAGAAAAGACAAAAAAAAAATAATAAAATAATAAAGGCCAAGGGTATCGTTGGGGTGTCTGTCCAATGTGGAGGGTCTTTTTTGAGCGATCTCCTAAAATAAAATATTTTGATAAGCACTTTCTGGTCCTGGTGATGTCTGCTTGGGCCTCGCTGCCTCCCTACTGGGCACCCATGCCTTGACTCAAAATGGGCCAAGCACTCCAGGAGAGCAGATGCTGTCTATTGCCCACCAGGAGCCAATAGGCACAGACTGCTCATCATTAGCCCCTGGAGTGTTAAGCCTCAGTTTTCCATGCTGTGGTTGAGCAAAGAGCAGCCCAGCTCTTGTCATTGACTTAGAGTGATTTAGGAGCTACCTCCCCACAGTGAGCCCTGGCTGGGCAGGACATGATGGGGCTGACCCAGCTATAAAACTGCTTGTCATTCTTGCTTTGAACCTGCCTACCTGGCCCTGACCCAGGCATATGTTCAGGTCCAGGATATGCAAAGCCTAGATAAGATTGGAACACTTGACTCCGGTCCCCCTCCATGCTGTACATTATTCCTATGAGAGCACTTAATTAAGGCCCAACCAGTGCAGACAGCTCCAGAGGTCAATATCACAGTGTCTTCACAGACAAACGATCCTGGTGGTGTGCCCAACTATATCTGCTCTATCACCACCTTCCAGGAAGTGCCATGACCAAAAAACCCCTAAGTATGAAGGAGCTGGGAGTGAGAGCTGAGAGCCTCAGGTGTCATTCTCAGAAATGTCTTGCACCTTCTCTGAGACAGGGTCTCATTGGCCTGGAACTCACCATTAGGCTGGCCTGGTTGGCCTAAGACTTGGGGCCTACCTATTTCTACCTCCCTAGCACAAGTGACATTTTTTTCACGGATACTGAGGATTGGACTCTGATCCTTTGTGTCAGCAAGGCAAGCTCTCTAGCAGCTGCGCTGTCTCACCAACTGTTAGCTCCAGGCTTCACCCAGGATAGGCCTAGCATAAGCATTCCCCACAGCCTTGCTCCTGGGTCACAGAGTGTCAGCCAGTCTTGCTATTGACTGGACCCCAGGCACAGGAGAGATGCAGCCCTACCTAGCAACTCCAAACAGGCCAACAACAACCCATGCCTCAGAGCCCTGAGAGGCCTGAGATCTCCAGGCCTGCCACTGTTGCCTGACCCAGACAGGGCAGAATCTGTGTAGGGGCTGCTCAGGTCTGGTGTGGGCGGGCCTGCCCAGCCAGGGCGGGTCTGCCCAGCATCCTTCCTCCTGGGTGCTTTTCCAGTCTTGCCCAACCTGGGACTTCTGAGTGTTCCTCAGCAGCAAGGCTACCCACCTCTGCCTCCAACTGCTTGCATGTGTTCTGGCTCCCACATCGCACCCACTCACTCTATTCTCCATACAGCCAGGGGGCAGTGTCTGGCAGGAGAGCTGCACTCAGATTCCTCAGACTGCCCACCCAGCCACCAGTGGTTAAAGTGAAATACAAAACAGGGTGGGAAGACAGCTGAGTACAGATCAGGTGGGCACAGGACAGCTGCCAGCCACTGGGGCCACAGGACCAAGGAGGAGCTGCTGTAAGCCAGGGCAGAAGGTCTGGTCAACTCTGCTGGGTTCTATTTGGAAAATGGCCATAGCACACCGGTCCACAGATATCAGCTTCAGGACCTGGCAGGAAGCAGAGTAGTACATATTTATACAACATATTCATTGTACTGCCTGGGTGAATTTGCTGCTACCCTGGGCCTCAGTTTTTCTACCTGGGAAGTGGGTAACCTGGAGCTCCTAAAGTGTGCACATGGCAATAGTTGAGCATGTCTCCAAAGTTCATGTTCCCCTTCTCTTCTGGGCCGGAGGTGCCCAGTGGAACAGAGGCAGGAGGTGCAAACTCCCTCCCACTGGACACTGCCTTGACAGAGGCCTTTCCATGGGAAGCCATGTGGCCTTTCTGGGCTCCACTCTGGCAGAAGTAGCCCTGGGGAGATGGCTGGTCTAGAGCAGGCCACTCTGAGGTAGGCCTTTCTCCATGGCACTCCTCTAATTCCCATTTCTTTTCACACTCAGACACAAACACACTCAGAGACACATACACATAGAGACAGACACGCATACACACAGATACACAGACACATACATAGAGACACAGACACACACAGAGAGACACAACATACACGCACATATAAACATGCACATATAAACATACACATATACACACACATATACACACTGGTTTTCTTTCCTTGCATTCCTCCTCCTGCTCTCCCCAGGACACTGGGTTCTGTCAGACAGGTTGTATACACAAAGACTCCAACCCAAGAAGAGGCTGGGATCTACTGACACATCCCTCTCTTCCAGGATATAGCTGGCCCAACTCTTCCCTCCCCTCAAATCTACCTCCTTCCCACCTGTGTCTTGAAAAGTCTGTGAGTCACAGACTCAGAATGCACAAAGGTCACGAGAATCATGTCAGGGTGCCCACTGGTTAGCCAGAAAAACTGAGGTCCGGGAAACCTGATCCCTGTCCACCAGAATATTCTCCAAGAACCTGGAGCCCTACAGCTACACCTGTACATGTTAGTGGGTGTATGTGTGTGCCAGGGAGAAGATGGAGGGCAGCAAGCTGGCAAAAGAGGGAACCAGGGCTGGGCTTTGCACCAAACACCTCAGCCCCAGCTTCAGGATCCTTAAGGACATTCCAGGGCAGGAGGCTTCCTTGGCTCATTTAACCAGTCTCAGCCCCTACTATGTGTGCGCAGAGGAGCTGGGATGCCTACCCCAGATTCTGGAAGCAGACCAGGAGCCACTCTGTGACAGCAAAACTGTCAGCCTCCAGTGATTCAACTGGCCCCAGCCAGCTGGAGGCATGACAATGCCCTTGTGGTGGCCTTTCAAGTCTGTGACCAGAGCCGCCCCTTTATCGGATTGGGTTGTGCTGGGCCACAGCAGATGCTACACCACAGCCCCTGCCCTCAGGTTGATCCTGCTTGTAAGTATAAAGGCTGATGCTGCAGCTATTACTGCCTGGCTCCATTCCTACAGCTGGCCATTTCAGAGTCAAGCAAAACCCAGGGCAGACAGGGACTTCTGCTTTGGAGGTGGCCAGAGCTCCACGGGGCTCCAGGGAAGAGGCCTTCCCAGAAGGACATTCAGACCTTAGGCATCCAAAACATCCCAAGATCTGGCTCCCACTTGTCCTCTTTTTAGAAAAACAAAAGTACCCATAGTACCCAGCCCACCCTAGCCAGCTGTCAGGGATTCAGGGGCAGGGGGCACTGTAGGTGGCTCCAGGCTCAGACTTCTATCAAGGGCTGCACTCATTTTCAGGGTGTTTACCTCCCCAGCCCCAGGATTTTTTCTTGGGATAAACCTGTTGGAGAGGATGTGGAGAGAAGATTCAGAGGTTAAAAGCACTGGCTGTTCTTACAGAACCTCCAGGTTCTGTCCCCAGTACCCACAGGGTGGCTTACAACCAGCCATAATTCCACTTCCAGGAGATCAAGGGTCCACTCCTGGCCTCCCTGGGTACCGGGCACATACATGCCAACAAAACACTCATCTATGTGTTTTATTTGGGGGGGGGGGTAGTTTATTGTTTGTTTTGTTTGTTTGTTTCTTGTTTATCGAGACAGGGTTTCTCTGTGTAGCCCTGGTTATCCAGGAACTCACTTGGTAGACCAGGCTGGCCTCAAACTCACAAAGACCTTCCTGCTTCTGCCTCCTGAGTGCTTGGATGAAAGCAGGGCGCCACCACACCTACCTCACACAGAAGGGGTTTATTATTATTATTATTATTATTATTATTATTATTATTATTATTATTATAAACCTGTAAGAACTGGGGAATGGTGGCACATGCCTTTAATCCCAGCACTTGGGAGGCAGAGGCAGGTGGATTTCTGAGTTCGAGGCCAGCCTGGTCTACAGAGTGAGTTCCAGAACAGCCAAAGCTACACAGAGAAACCCTGTCTCAAACAAAAACAAAAACAAAAACAAACAAACAAATGAAAAACCTGTAGGTAGGCCATCTCTCCTGCCTACACAGGGGATGGATACACGGTGACCTTAGGCAGGAAACACAACTACCAAGTCCATCCACTGGTCCAGGGCCTGAACCTTACAGACTCAGGGCAGACAGGACGGACGGAGCATGTAAGCCCCCCAGTGCCAACCCCAGGGTCCCTGAGTTCAAATAGCCAAACTGACACAAGTCAAGGCAGTGAGCTGCTAAGAGCTGTTCAGCGGAAACCCTAGTTCCTGGTTCCAGAGTGTCGCAGCAGGCAGGGCCTGGTGCTTTTCTGGGCATTCCACTGGGGAGGATCTTTGGCTAAAAAGATTGCCTTGCAGGGGCTCCTAAGTATCTGTAACAACTGGGTAGGTGTGGTCAGGGCAGGGCACGGGACCTACCTGGACAACTCTGTGATGCAAAGGGACAGACCCAGAGGAGGAAGCAGTGCTGGATTTTCCCCAGGTGTGGCCCCAGGTATAAAGCACACAGCCAGGCTTCACCAGGTACAGCACTGGGACTGTCGCCAGGTGTGAGACTGCTCCATGTCCGCTGCCATGGCCACAGTCACCGTCACTATGATGGTGAGCCTGGTGCTTTTCCCAGCTTCATGATGACAGCCTATCCCAGAGGGGTGGATGTCGGGGCCTTTTCTCTAAGCCCAGGATGCCTTTAGGCTAAGCCTGTTTGCCCACCTACAAAGGGAAATCTAAACCCCATCTTTTCAGTGAGAATAGGCAAGCTTGGGAGGAAGTGGATGTTCTCTGGGCTTCCCCTAACCGTACACCTGCCTTGTTCCACAGAGTCTCCTGCTTCTAGCCTGGTTGCCCGAGGGATTGACCCACCAAGATCTCCCATCCTGGGGGAAACCCCGAAGCCATAGGACACTGCGGTGCTATTCTGCTGAGGAACTGTCTCATGGCCAGGCTCCTCCACACCTGCTAACTCGAAGTGCCAGGTGGGAGCAGGCCCTCCCTGTGGCCCTGGTGGCCAGTTTGGAGGCCACTGGCCATAGGAGACAGCATGAAGGACCTCTAGCTGGAACACAGTGCCCCGTGCTGCGGCCGGAAGAGGTGTTGGAAGCTGACACCCACGAGCGCTCCATCTCACCGTGGAGATATCGGTGAGGGTGATGGGGTCCCCACTGGTGGAGGGGGCTGGTGGCTTTATTCTAACTCTGGAACCTTAGATCATTGTTTGTTCAGTGTGCACACTCACCCCAGCCTCTAAAAACATGTTCCCCTAAGAAGCTGAGGCTTGGGCCAAGTGAGACCGGAGCCCCGACCAAAGCCCCTGCTTCTGTGTCCTCAGAGGCCATGGGGGAAGTGCAGGTAACATCATTATAGAGCACTAACAGAATGCCAGCCTTCTCGGTGCCTGCACCTTTTTGCCTGTAGCACTCACATTCTGAGCTCTCAGATCGCAAATTCTAGAGCAAGCGGCACAGCCGCAAGACAGTAGAGCTCCAAGGAAGGAAGAGGAAGGGCTGAGGAGATAGATGGCTCACTGCATAAGAGCATTTAGTTGGCAAGCATGAAGACTTGAGTTCAAATCCCTGGGATCCACATTTAAAAAAAAAAAAAAAAAAAAAGGAGGGAAGAGGTATGCTGAGCCCACCATGGTGCTTGTGGAAGCTCTGAGTGAGCATTCTCATGGTTCCTCCCCACAGTATCGACACAGATGAGAACCGCTACCCACAGAAGTTGGCGGTGGCAGAATGCTTGTGTCGCGGTTGCATCAACGCCAAGACAGGCCGTGAGACAGCTGCCCTGAACTCCGTGCAGCTGTTGCAGAGCCTGCTGGTCCTACGGCGACAGCCCTGCTCCCAAGATGGCACAGCGGACCCTACACCAGGATCCTTCACCTTCCACACTGAGTTCATCCGCGTGCCTGTTGGCTGCACCTGTGTTCTTCCCAGGTCTACACAGTGACAACTTCTGTCCTGGCCCCACTGTGGTGCATATAGATCCTTCCAGGACACACATTGCAGGCACCCCCACAGAGGACACCTTCTATTTATGTGTATTTATTGATTATTTATTGACTCAAGAGAAGCAGAAGCCATACCCAGTCTTTGCCCTGTGATCTCTGCCATGACCACTGCCTGGATCCAGGCTGCTGTTCTCAGGATTGGGAAAGTCACAAATCCCCACGTCTGGAGGGACCACTCCCTAAGATTGGGGAAGTCAGGTGTCTCCATGTCTGGAAGGACCACTTAGCCAACCCTGTCGCCCGAGGGAAAGCTGAGCGTGGTATAAAACACACCAGGAATCCCAAGCACTCAGCAGAGGCTGGAAGGCTGCCAGAGGTCTTCAGACAGCCTGGTCTACACAATGAGTCCCAGGGAAGCCAGACGGTGGGTTGGGTCCAAAGGAACTGGCTTTCTCTCCTTGAATCTCTAGCAACAGTGACTGGGAAGGAGATGGGAAGCTG
>JADRCD010232542.1:10538-27183 GCA_019843815.1 Montemys delectorum
TGCTCTTTTCTGAACTGGAGGAGGAGTGGGTCTTGGGAAGAGAGGGGAGGTGCTCAGAGGAGAGGAGGGAAGGGAAATTGTAGTGGGGATGTAATGTACAAGAGAATTACAAAGAAAAAAAAAGATACCATTTGAAAATTGCCTTCCTCCATGTAACAAAGACCCAGGTTATACAGACATTCTGCTGAAACACTAGTGGCAGTTGGTCCTTTGTCAGAAAATGTGTACAATTCCAGTGCCTTCTTAAATAATTTCACAGATTCCTATAAAAACAAAACCAAAGATAAGGGATGAAGCAAGTGGTTTTTTTTACTGGTTATTTGTTCAACCTCTTAACATTAAAGGTAAAGAAAACTCAGAGCACACAAAAGCTCTGCCCTCATGTCATACAAATGCACACAGATCTGGTAAGGTCACAAATGTTCTCAGACAACTGGACCCATCCCCCAGAGGATGAACCAACAAGTTTCCCCCAGGAGCTAGCAGGCTTACATGTATGAATTTTTGTAACTAGAACTTCTAAATTCAAACACCAGACCTGAACTTGTAGGTTCTTCACTAATAATTACCTTGTTATTTCTCTAAATGGAGTACTAGAAAGCTAGTAGTTAATAGAAGTATTGATGATACCTAATACTATCTCAATCACCCCTTTTGGTTTGTTTTACTCTTAATGGGGTTAAGCTAGTTCTAGGGGAAAAAAAGGCTTTCATCAAACGTTACCCACATAAACTTAATAAATATATTTGAAACCCATAAAGAAGAAGCTTAATTTTCCAGATGTTATTTACTGATTGGCAAATCATCATATGCCTCTAACATGAACGTCAGGTTCAAACACTGTTTGTTGTTATCCTACTTTCTAAACTGGAGTGAACTGTTAAAGCAGTCATGAGATTTTTTCACTTGACTTCATGACTCCTCTTTAGTATTTCCTACATGTTCACGAGCCATATCAGCATCCAGTCTTCCATCCCCAGCAGAGAATTCCCCCAGTTCTCTATACCCAACACAAGGCAGCATGGAGATCCACCCTTCTTTCTATCTCTATCTGCCCCTCTAACTCTAGCTCTATATCTTCGTCTCTTGTCTATCTATCTGTACCTATCTGTCTATCTATCTGTTTCTATCACTATTTCTATACTAGTTTCTGGAGAAATAATGATCTTGAGAACTTTGAAGACCTTTCAATTATTCTACAGGCACTCATCCCTTCTATTAGACAAAGCCATGCCCACTATTTTTCCATGAGAGTACTGCTGTAGTTTAGCTCCTGCTGTAATCCCTAAAGACTATCACCCAAAAACTCCTGGAAGTCCTCTGACTTGGTTATATTTTACAAAACATAGTCTTAAATTTTTTGCAAGGTCTACATCACTGCTTAGTTTAAAGCTGCTGCCCCATTTTTAGGTATTTGGTACAATGGTAATATAATTCCAGATGATAAAATTTGTATTATCTTCCTATTTCTAGAAAGTAAACATAGTGCCTTTGAAGTAGCATACATTTATCATGTTTCCACAGTGAGGGCACACTCTTCTGTTCTATGATCCCTAGGCTAAAAAGTGCTCGTTGGGTGGCATTGCCATCTGATAGCTCAAATGGAGAAGTCTCTTCTTTCAAAATCATTGGGGTTGTTGAAAACCTTTCATTCCCATGACTACATGGCAGAGAGCATTGACTTCTAGTTGGGAGATCCTGAGATCCTACAACCCATAGTAGTTCCATGGGACCAACTGCCTTGGGACCATCTCCATACATCAGGTGACTCAGACAGATGCAGATACCTACAGCTAAACAGTGGATAGAGCTTGGAGACTCTTACCAAAGAATGAGGAAGAAGGATTGCAGCCCCGAAGGGGATACAAACTCCACAGGAAGACCAACCGAATCAACTCTCCTTGGGACTCTCTGAGTTTAACCACCAACCAAAGAACATACATAAACAGGCTAGATCTAGGTCTTCCTGCTCATCTGTAGCAGATGTGCAGCTTGACCTTCATGTGGGTTCTGAACAACTAGAACAGGGGCTATCCCAAAAGCTGTTGCCTGTGTGTGGGATATGTTCTTCTAGCTGGGCTGTCTTGTCTGGCCTCAGTGGGAGAGGAAGAGCCTAGCCTGGCAAAGACTTGACATGCCGGGGACTCAACCCTCTCAGAAGAGAAGGGAGAGGGGGTGACCAAGAAGAGGGCAGTGACCAGGATGTAAAGTGAATAATTAAAAAGAAATTAATTTAATTTAAAGAAAAAGAGGAAAATAAGATTTAAAAAAAACTAACCACCTGAAAGTAACTCTAAAAATAGATACACCCACACCAAGGCTGATGGTTCATCAAACGGCACAGTAGAACAAGCCTCTAATGATGAGACTATACAGTACATAGGCAAGGGTCAATACAGAGAATTAATTTTTAAAACACATGAGTCTTCTTGTTCCAGATGCTGTGGGAGCCTTGAGTTACCATGCAGACATGGCAAAGTCCAAGTCCAAGAACCACACCACACACAACCAGTCTCACAAATGGCACAGAAATGGCATCAAGAAATCCCAGTCACAAAGATACAAATCTCTTAGGGGGGTTGACCCCAAGTTCCTGAGGAACCTGCACTTTGCCCAGAAGGACAACAAGAAAGGCCTGAAGAAGATGCATGCCAACAACATAAAGGCAGTGAGTGCACATGCAGAGGCCATCAAGGCCCTTGGGAAGCCTCAGGCCATCGAGTCCAAGATGCCAAAGGGCCCCAGCCGCAAACTCCGCTGTCTGGCTTTCATCGCTCACCCCAAGCTTGGGAAGCGGTTTCAAAGCTACATAGCCAAGGGGTGTAGGCTCTGCCAACCGAAGCCCAAGGTTCAAACTAAGGCAGAGACCAAAGCTCCAGCTAAGGCCCAGGCTTCAGCTCAGGTTCCTAAAGGTCCCCAGGCCCCATAGAAAAGGCTCCTGCCAATGTAAAGACAGATGGACTGCCATGACATACATACCTACCAGTGTCCTATGCTGTTTTTACAAATAAACTTGAGGCAAGGGAAAAACATACATACATACATACATACATACATACATACATACATACCTACCTACCTACCTACCTACATACATACATACATACATAACACAACACATAAAGTAGTAGGAAGAAGATAACAAAGGTAAGTGTAGGAAACTCTGACAAAGAAGAAAGTACGAATGACTGATAGACATAAAATGAGTGATGCTCCTCCTGACATTCAAGCTCAGAAGCATGGACTGAGCACAGAAGGCATCAGTTCCTGTGTACAAGACTGCCAAAAAAAGCCTGGAAAATCCATTTCCTGGAGATAGCATCAGTCAGCAGAAGCAGGTAGAAGAAGAACCTGGCATAACATTAGGGAACAGGTTCACAAGCCAGCGATCCACTCCCAAGACTATATCCTAAAACAGAACATGCAAAAAACTATTATGAGCAATTCAGTTTTGACAAGGAAGGAAGGAAGGAAGGAAGGAAGGAAGGAAGGAAGGAAGGAAGGAAGGAACCCAATATGTTGGTTAATAGATGAATCAACATATAGCATAAGTATAGATATAATTATTAGTATATGAATAATTCATAAATAAATGCTACCATTTTATTTTATAAAAATATTTAAATGCAATCTGTGGTGGTTTAAGTAGGCGTGGCTTCCATGACTCACATGGTTGAATGCTTCACTCACAGGGAGTGGCACTAGCATAAGATATGGCCTTGTTGGAGTGGGTGTGGCCTTGTTGGAAGAAAGGTGTCATTGTGTGGATGGGCTCTGAGGTCTCCTATGCTCAAGCTATGCCTAGTGTGGCACACAGTCACCTTCTAGCATTCAAGATATAGAACTCTCAACTCCTTCTCCAGCACCATGTCTGCCTGGATATTGATTCTTCCCAGCATGATGATAATGGCCTAAATCTCTGGAAACTCTAAGCCAGCCCCAATTAAATGTTTTCTTTTATAAGAGTTGCCTTGGTCATGGTGTCTTTTTGCAGCAATAGAACAACTAAGACACCATCCTTAAGTATCCATTACAAAGTTTAATAAACATCAATCCATCAATTGGCAGATCTTTCACCTTGATTCTCTTGGCCTTCATTTGGGCTTTTGCCAAGAGTGCATAAGTGGAGATGTCTGGTTTACTGGCTATGACCCCTTCCAAGACATGAATGGCCTTGTCATGGTTTCCACAAAATGAGTAAATGAGTGCTTCCTGTATCGGGGTCAGCTCAATGATACCTGAAAGCAAAGGAAATATTACTGGTACCCTTGCTGGGTAGCATGGATTTAGAACATAATTATGTTAAGGGAGCTACACAGTATGATACTATTTTTGCAACATGAAATGATATATCAACTAAAACCTTTTATTACCATAAAAAAAATTTCACTACAGTTACAAACCCAAAGCAGTAAAATTATAAGCCTGGTGTATCATATAACAAGTTTTCTCACAAAATTCATTAGTTAATTATGTATATGTAAAAACTGAAGTTTCAAATTCTACCTTTCAAAGTGAATTGTTCATCATCTCAATATCTATATATACATCTATATACATATATATTACAAATAGTACAAAAAGTGGAGAAGTATTCCTTAATGTTTCTATTTTGAATTAGTGTTATTTACCTTTGTTCATTTCTGCTACTTGAAAAATAGTGAATTTTGCAAGTTCATAACTCTTCATCATAAGAAGATACTGTCCTCTGGAAGAAATGATAGCTTTTACTCTAAGCAGGCAAAAGGTAATTATTCGGTTGGATTTTAAAGCTTGTATTTGATTGTTCCTTAACAATTTCATGCATGTATGAAGTACATTCTGATTACGATAACCCCCACATTTTTCTCATCTCCTCTGCCCGTTTTACACACGCCCTTCCAGTCCTGAAGCCTGTCTCACACTCAGTCTTTCTTTGCTTTGCGGTTGCTGCTGCTGCTGCTATTGTTTTAAGATTCACAGACTTTAACTGGCATCCTCTAAGTGACCATGGGTTTAGAACTCATGGAAATGTGGGCTCTGTGGTTGTGTACCCAACTGAATGACATGGCCGTTCTTTACCCCAGCCCCCAGATCATGATTGACTGTCAATAGGCCCAGTCTTATGTGGCTCACCGCAGGCGACCGCAGCTGCTATGTCATACCCAGGAGCGAGCACTACACAGACCTCCTTACCTCCTAGATCTTAAATTCTTTCCACCCAGCTCTTCCATGATAACCCCTGAATCTTAGAGGGATTGATGTAAGTGTCTTGTTCAGAGCTAAGCACTCACTCATTAAAAGTAAGTATTCCGACGTTTATAATGCTACATAATTTTTTACAATATAAAACATTCACCCGTTTACATAAATGTACATAAAATCAAATTTTAAATTAAATTAAATATAGTCACTTGTTTGTTTGTTTTTAGCTTTTGGTATTTTGAGGCAGAGTCTCTATGCAATGCTGACTGTCCTGGAACTTGCTGTGTAGACTGAGGTGGCCTTGAAGTCAGAGAGATCTACTTGATTCTGTCTCTGCCTCTGCCTCCATGTGCTAGAATTAAAGGCATGCAGCACCATGCATGGTAAAGTTACACAGTTCTTTAAAATCCAAAGAGATAAGTTAACATGGAGTGATGATGACAGAAACAATTTATGAACCATGACGCTAAAATAAAAAAAATTAATATTCACAGAACAGAAAGGGGAATAGTATTCATATAAATATCTGAAATGTGGTTTAAGTGTTAAAACACAAAATATATCTTCATCAGAAAGTATGTCCTATTGCATTTTCCCAGGTCTATGAATTTTGAGAGATTATATTTTTGATAATAATATCCTACAATAGTTCTCTTAGCAAATTCTACTAAATGTGAGCTATAATAATGATGGTCATTTTTTTTCATTAAATTGGCAGAAGGTTCAATTCAGTACTTCTGTGGATACAAACAAAACCAATCAAAAGTAGCACCTTACTTTGAAGGGTTTATGTGCTATCTGCATAGCAAGTCATCTAGAAAGGTTTCAAAGAACCTCACTCTTGGCAAGTATATTTCAGTGCAAGAATACAGCAAAGGGAATGGTTATTTAACATGTAATAAAAAATAAAAAATACATAAATGTTGAGAGGTAGACGTTGTTTCAAGACTAAATGTAAAATAAGGGTAGCGGAAGGATAGAGGAACCCCAAGGTTTTGTTAAGACGTGCAGTTAGTCCAAGAAGAACTCAGTTTCTGTGCGAATACCTTATTATGTACAGGTGGACTGCATCAGGCTGGAGATGGATGGCACGAGTTAACTCAGTTACTGCCCTCTTCAGTTTGTGCAGCTGTTGAATGACGAAAAGAAATGTGTATTCTACATGAAGCAACCACCTTCTTTTTTATGTTTAGCCTCTCCCACAGTTTCTTGCAGAATTTTTGTAGAAACTAGTCTAAATATATCTTATTTTTCTTTCTGCTTGTTTTAAATTATTTCTTTTAATTTTTGAGATTATAATATAATTACATCATTTCCTCTTCCCATTCTACCATTTAAACCCCTCTTCTTCACTCCTTTTCAAATTTGCTTTCAAACCCCTCTTCTCATTAATTGTTATTATATGTGTGTGTGTGTATAAGTACATAATTTTCTTAACTCACCAAAGCAAATGTAATTCATAAAAGCAAAATAGAAATTTTATGATGCAAAGTCCTTATTTTTTAATTGTTTTGCTTTAGTTTTGAAGGATAATTACAAATACTCATTCACATGTTATTTTATACTAATTTATGTGATATAATTTAGTATGTTTATGTTTCTCTTTCATTCGACTTTTCAAGTTTTCTCTCTCAACCCTAACATCTGTTTCAGCAAACTTCACATCGTTAATAACCTAGCATGTAAAAGGCAACATAAAAAGTAAAAATAAATTCCACTTGAAAAATAAGATGGAGAAATAGACTTGAAATAAAATAAATAAGTGAATGGATAAAACAAATCATAAGAGTGGTATAAAAAGAGGTCCATTTGGCATTCATACGGAAAGGAACCATTCATTCTACCCCTGTTATGGTCACAGAAACATAACTTGAACTTCTACACGTTAGAGGAAAAACAAAAAACAAAAACACAGCTACCACTGAAGCTGTTGCCAATAGAGCAGCACTACACTACACAAATCTGGAAATATTAACCCAAACACGTTGTGGATGGCCCTGGTACTATTTGTATTTTGATGTTAGTTCTGTTTTCCCAGGAGGGGTTGTCTCGAACAAGAAATGAGTCACATACTTAGGTGACTTCTTGTGAACCTTCTCCTGATGAATAAAGGAACCAATCACTGGGTGAGTAGGCGGGACTTCTGGGTTGGACTGAGGAAGAGAGGAGGCAGGAGACCGATAGGGGCTTTTGGACAGGGACAACAACGAGAGGACAAGATGTAGCTACTAGTGGCTCCCGGTTTAGATGGTGAATATGCCAGGATCCACCACCAGAGGGTTTAGATTTAATACGGCCTACAAGATTAGGATTCTAGCTGCTGCACCCAGCGATTGAGTTACCATTGTTTCTGAACTAAGTTTGTGTGGTATTTTCCTTCACTTGGTGGCTCGACTGGGTTCCAGAGAGAAAGGTATGGCAGCTATGCATGGGTTTGTCAGAAGTGCACCGCAAAAGGCCGTGAGAGTTTTGAAGCATGGAGCTGCGTGGAAACAACCCGCCAGTGGAAACTTAGCGAGCTGGGTGGAGAGATTTTGGAGCTCTGAGTCAGAGAGTCTCCATGAAATGAGAACAGGCAGGCCATGGCCCACCAGAGCCTGGTCGGCCAGCCCGTCAATCCTTGCTGGCAGTAGAGCCATTCTTTTTTTTTTTTAATATTTCCCAAACACAAATAACCAGCACTGCCATCAATAAGATGGCAGTGTGCTGCTAAAAGAATTCATGTACACATGGAAATGATTTATACAAACTAATTTATACATAGAAATAAATGGAGCCAAAATAGCACAATCCTTTTGAAGAAAATAGCGTGTAGAGTTAGGAGGATGTCCAACGAGATAAAGTTTATTTAAACAAATTAGAGAATTTCGGTGGAACTTCGGGGCTATTGGTTCTTAAGCTGACCTTGCTCTGGTCGCACAACTAATGAACTAGTGGCGTGTTCACATTACCATACCTAGTTGTACCAATGGTCCAGATTGGTATCGCTTTTCTCAGTCCTGTGATCTAATACTTGAGAAAGCATTATAAGAGAGAAAGGGTTTGTTTTGACTTGTAGTTTGAAGACAAACTAGTCAATCGTGGTGGAGGACGCACAGCTTAAGGCTGGAAGATCTCTCACTTCAACAGACTGGCAGCAGAGCCCTGACAAGAAGTAGGGTTAGGATATAAAATATCAGGAACCATATAGTGATGTACTATCTTTGGGAAGGTTTCACCTCATTGAGATTCCAGTCTCCCAAAACATGATCACCAAATTGGGGACCAAGAGTCCAAATATACAAGCTGATGGGAGACGTTTTACATTTAAACCATAACATCCCATCCTCAGTGGCACAGACCCAATCCCACTTCATAATACACAATGCATTCCATCTGACTTCAAAACTCCCTCCTTTCTTATATTTCCAATATTATCCAAAACCTGCTGTGGCTGATAGCTACCAAGCACTTGATAAAGCAACTTTAAAAGGAATTTCTTTTGCATCAGTTTGAGAAAATCCAGTCTATCATGTGGGGAAAATATGCCGGCTGACTACACCATGGGAATACAGGACATCTTATATCTCAGTAGACAAGGAAGTAGCAACACAGAAAGACCACACTATAAAATTTCAACTCTTGACTTCCTCTGCTCTACAGCACCCCAAAGAGTGCTACTAGCATGGATGTAAGTCTTTGGAGGAGGGGGCATTGTGCATATAAACCATAACAATGTTTATGGACTAAGTAAACTTCATTGGGACCCATAGAAGTTCAGTCTCTGGATTTATATGCTTTTCTGAGGTTGGGTTTTAGCTTAGATTAAGAAAGGAAGTTAATTGGATTCCCTTGCCTAACTGGACTTCAGGGTTGGGCCTCAGTAGGAGAGGATGCCCTTAGTCCTATTGAAAATTCATGTCCCAGGGTAGGGTGGTACCCAAGGGAGGCTTCCCTTTCTCTCCAGAGAAGTGGGGATGGGGTGATGGGGGAAAAATTTGTAAGGGTGGGCCTGGGAGGAGAAGAGGGACTGAGGGTACAGGGGAGAATTCACAATCAGGATGTAAAATGAACAAATAAATTAATAAAACAAAGAGGCTGAACCTACCAAGTGGAAGAATATATCGTGTGTGTGTGTGTGTGTGTGTGTGTGTGTGTGTGTGTGTGTGTGTGTGTGCGCGCGCGCGCGCGTATGGGGAGAGAGAGAGGATTGATTTTGTATTTTAAACACATTATTGTTTTCTGAATCTTGCTTTTCTTACTCAAAAATACTTCATAGAAACGTCTCCAAAAGAGCTTGTATAGTTCTGCTTCTTATTTTTTTTTCTGACTATAATAGTTCTTAATGTGTAAACATAATGTATTTAACAATGACTGTGTAGATATTTGGGCCTCTCAGAATAAAGAGTGAATGAGTCCATGTCCTGACACTCAGCTATCTTGCTGGCACATTGAATTCTGTATATGTTATTGGGACACACCAGATTCCCTAAATGGCCTAGATCATTAACAGATTATTGGAAAGAATGACACACTACAAGCATGTCTCTGACTTACACAACAAGAATACCAACATGCTTTCCCTGGGGAGAGTACTGAGCCTGCTCTGCAACCTCTGCCTCCGTTATCTGGAGAGTAAGGAATCTGAATTGAACTCTAGGTATACCAGGTTCTGAGATGCAGCAAAGGAAAAGCAGAACACCTATTACGAACAGGAAATAAGTCTTTGCTGCTTTAGTAAGGTGCTTTTGAAGGTGTTTTTACCACTGCATAACCCAGCATGTTATGATTACCAACAGTATATCCAGAGATATGTATGAAGAAGGGTGGAAAAGTAGTGAAGGGCCAGGTCCCAAAGAATTTAAGCAAAAAAAAGGAAAAGCCTGGACTTATATATTGGCATAGTCACTGGAACTTCTGTCAGTGGCATCAAAAGCAGTAAAGAGCAGAAACAAGAAGATGAAGAGGTCTCTGCATGGTCCTGGGAAGGAAGCAACATCCTGGGGTGAGCTGTTAGGGAACAGCCTGGAGGTTCATCTTTGAGAAACAGAGATTCTGGTTACAGGTGGAGAACACAAATGATTTATTGAGTTATTTCAATTTGTTACACTAAAAATTTGTTATAAATACATATGTATATATGTATAATGTATAAATTTAGATACCTTGTAAAAATTAAAAGCTAAAGCTGTTAATTATTAGGATAACAGTATATATATATGTATATACATATATATTCATATATATTCCCTATTCTATGAAGCCACACATTTACCAGTATATACACACACACAAACACACACTCAGAATTAGACTAACAGATTCCATCCTTCTTCTGACAGTAGTTTTCACCCAGCAAATAAAATTACAGACAACTTTGAAGCTACTGATTCTCAGAAACTTCCTTATGATGTATTCTTATTTGCATAAAATACAATAACTACAATAGTTGTATATTATTTTTAATAAGAATAAAACATGTGCTAGAGATAGTATAACAATGAAAATGGACACTTCATAGGTAGAGGCTTTGTAAATAGCTAATATTGTATATTTGTAATAGTTAAATATATCTGCTTAATAGCTATTGCTTATAAATCCATGAGCCTCTGTGGTTAGCTAGAGAATATGTTCATATATTATAAGCTACATTGGACAAATAGCCAAACAATTAAAATATTTTGAAATTCAAAAATTCCAGTACTAAATACCTTAGAATAGGTTTCTGCTCTACAAATATAGCTTTGGATATATAAAGGATCAACTCTAATTGCCTCAGTAAACCACCAAAAGGCTTCAGTATAATTATCCAAGTGTTGTAGATATATGAGGCCAATATTAATATAAGCCAAAGTAGCAGTTCTAAAAAGACAACAAAAATGCATTAAAATTTACATTTATTTCCAATGCTCATCATTTATTTTTTAAAAAAGCTAATGAAGTACATGAATCAATTGCAATTAGACATTCTTAATGGTTTACTAAAGAAATGAAGTCTGTGTACTGCATGATCTTAAAAAATTATAAGCATGGGTAGTTGGGAAGGTGGGGAGGAGCTAGAAGGAGGTAGGGGAGGGAAAACATGATGGGAATATACTGTATGAACAAAATATTTTCAATAAAAAGAAAGAATGTTCCTAATAAAAGGCTTTGTAGTGAATTAACAATTATAGAGTCTATACTGGAAATGGAAATTATAAAGTTTCCTAGACTCTTAGCAAAACTTGACTTAATTCTAAGTTACCTTGAAGTAATGATTATTGTTCCTCAATTTAAAAGTCTTTGCCTGAGGCCATAAGAAGTTAAGAGTCATTCTAAGGTTTAATGGCTTTCAAGCAAAAAAAAAAAAAAAAAAAAAAAAAAAAAAAAACCCTCCATATGAATAGTTATAAAATTGCTTTTCAATATCAAATAATTGTTGTTTCCCCTTTTATAATCAAGTAATTTTTTTTCTAGCATGGGAATGACCATAGACGTTTCTCTGTTCAGTGTTTCTATTTCAAGATAAGGGCTACAATTCTGTAGCCCACACCCACAAAAGCCCCAACTGCTGGACAGCAAAGGGCCTTCCACCCTCCTTCTGACTCTATATCTGAAGCATGAAGCATCATTCTGCCTCCTTATCACAAAGAAACCACAATGGTCCTCAGAGGCCAATGCTCTTAACTCTCCTTTTTAACTTTTTAACTTAACATCCATGGACTTAAATTTTCTCCAGGCTCTTCAGTCTCTGAATTTTGCAAAACAACTGGAACAAACAAGTCTTATTTTACAGTAATCTTATTTTAGTGTTATTCTATTGTGACTTTATAATGACAGTCTCATTTTCTACAACGTTATTGATAATCACAGGGAAGATTTCTTTTCTTTTGTTTTTTTTCTCCCTGATTTCATGCAATAGTGAAACAAGTAAGAAAACAAAGACATACCTTTCAAGAGAAACAACAGTTTCAAAATCACAAACTGCCAGCATCCAAAATTTTAGTTGTGTATAGAGTATGCCCCGATGTAGAAAACAATTAAGATTATCGTAGCCATCATTTATAAGAACTGAAGACATAAAGCATATACATTGGTTTCTAAACAAACATATGAATTACATTTCCAAGTATACTCTTTCTATTGCTTCCCCTATCTAGCATTCCATAAACAAGGTGTCTATGATGAGTGTGCCTATTTGGGCAAAAAAATAATATACATTTTTAAAAAGTGCTAACTTGTAATACTTTGGCAATCAGAATTCACAAATTCATTAAAGCTGGTAGTAAACTCTGACATACCATTCGCTTTACAAATGAAGAGATTAAAGCCATGGGAGCATAGTACACTGACAGGGACTAAGGTATAAGCCAATGGCAAAGGAAGGCCTAGAATTAACACTTTTGGAAAGGTGCACTTGCTCACAATGTCCTGTTAGGATCACCAAAGAACAGGTGGGAATGTGCTGGTCCAAAACAAGGCATGTGGCAAATGTCAAGTCTACTTATCTACAAAGATAGAAGGCTTTGAAGATGCTACTTAAGGCAAGAAGAACTTGGAGCTGAGGTGGAAAACTTGACTGTATGAGGGAAATAAGAGGAGAAAACAACCTCCACTGCCGACAAGTGCCCCTCACCAGTACCCAGATGAGAGGGGACCTCGCAAGTGCCTTGGTTACTAACCTCCCTTTGCTTTCAAAAACATGGTAGTGAACTATATGGACTTTTATAGGAGTCAATTCATGTTTTCTAAGCTTCTTAAGTTTATTCTGGATTGAGAAGTAACCCCCCTCCCTCTTCTTCTCCCTCTCCTACTCCCCTACCCTTCCATACTAGATTTGGGAGGTTTTAGCCAGTGTTAGCAATGGCCATGCTAATGAAGCAAATAGTCAATTTCCTAAAGGTAATCTCACTGCTCAGTTCACAGTGTGATTGGCCAACTAGGAAAAGTTCTGCTGTGATTCTGGCAGAAATTCAATTCTTACAGAAAAATATTAATGGAGTGATTTAACTACTCTAGGCTTTGTTTTTATCAGGAAAAAAAAAGGATGATAGTAAATTCTTCATATCAGTACTTGAGTATTCACTGAAGTATTCCATATATAGTACCTAGAACCATGCTCAAAAAATACTGAAGTATCCCATAAACGTGGAACATTATTATCATAGAACCTTGTTATAGTAGTGGATTGTTTAAATCCTTGAGGTAATATATAAGAAAGGGTGAATGTTAAAATCAAGTTGGTCTGCCCTGAATAATTCAGTAGTAGAGATTTTGAATTGTTACAACAGCTTCCAAGATGGGAGGCTGGTGGAGGAAATGGGAGGATAAGGCTTTCAAATAAAGAATTAAAAGGAAAGGATTCTCCAGATGGACCAGGTAAGTGGAGCCAGACTGCCCCACAGAACTCTTTAAATCTAAAGCATTTGGTGGCAGAGTCCCAATCATACATATGACATATTTGCTTTGACACTATACTTAGAAATGAGGGGTGAACTGAGGAAAGGCATATCATTGAGAGCAGAGGCCAGGTCAGGCAAAGGAGAAGCAAAGACAGAGCCAGCTGTGGGCAGACATGAGATGTGAAGATATAAAGAGAACTGAGTGGCGATCTTCAGCCTGTTTCCCAAGAGACCTTGGAAGTAGACATGAAACATGAGTTCCTCTCAGCATATATGGGGCATTTCAGGGATGGCATGATGTCTTAGTAAAGTGCTTGCCTTGAAGCACAGGGGCCTGAGTTCTACCCCTAGAACCCTCACAAGAGGGGAAGTTTGGCATAACAGCATGTGTTGCTGGTAATCTCAGTAAGGGGGAGACTGAAGAAAGTAGAACCCTATATTTATTGGCCACAAAACCTAGCCTATTTAGTGAGGCCAGTGAAGGCCAGAAAAGAATATAATTTAAAAGAATAAGAGAAAAAGTAAAGAACAAAAGAAAAAAAGTAGTCAACTCCTGAAATTGTCCTCTGGCCTCTGCATGTATGTATATTCATGCATACATGTGAGCAACATACATATACAAAGCAAGTATCCATAGTACTACACAGTCATCTACATATTACATAAGTAAAGGAACATTAGCATTCCCCTCATATGTGATTCTCACGAACACACAGTCAAATACCTGACACGCTGTAGTCCTGCAGTGCTCTGTAAGGACTGCTCTTTCTAAATAAGCAGGCTCGGTAGTACAGTGCTAGCCAGTTGTTGGGGTCTAAGTGGATGGCAGCAGAAAAGTCTTGGGTTGCTTGTTTATATAAATTCCTTTTAAAATATGCTCTTCCCCGGCTTGTCCTAGAAAAAGAAAAGCATTTGAATGTGTACTGCAAAACAGACATTCTCTCTTTTTGTTTAACCTATCACCTAGTTTCTGATTGTTTTCTCTTTGCTTTCCAATAGAGCTTAGTTGTGCTGCAGCTGTCAAAACAACATAAACATTTTATAGGGATACTTTGTTACATAATTATATGCTTATTAGTTGTGTTTATGGGGTAGCTGCATGGTTATTAACTTTTATCTCATTTCTTTTACAGAGGAGACAACTTTTTAGAATACCTTCAAAAACTCATTTTTTATTATTGATTTTTTTCTGGATGCTCATTTTATTTTTAGTGAGAGGAGCAATATTTGCACAAAAGGTTTGGGGTCGAGGAAAAATATGAAGGTTAGTCAAAGATATTATGAGACAGCTTGTCCTATTACAAAGACACATCTGCTACTTTAAAGCATTTGTCTTTAGTCAATTGGGAAAAGGAAGCTACTGAGAAAAGCTTTTGAGACTAGTGATCTTTATTTTTATGATAGTTGAAGCTCATCACTCCAGAGCTAGGGATAGGGAAGGATAGGAAGAATCCCAGTGTGAGCCCAAAGGATGGAATCAAATACTGATTCAGTGGGAATGGAAGTAGGACCAGCAAGTCTGTGCTTGGATGTTTAACATGGGCAGTGGCAGGCTGTGGAAGCACCTGGAAAGGCTGATGCTGTAAGAACTTTGAGTATCAGTTGGGCGTGATGGCATTGCGGGCAGACTCTCTGCCGGCATAACCAGGCGAGAGGGAGAGAACCGAACCTGGTCCAGCCGTGCCTCTCGGGGTTGAGGGCTGGATGGGATCTCCTGCCTCCAGAGAATAACCACCCCGAGCTGGGAGTCTGTCAAAGCAGGAACTCTGTTTTAATGTATCAGTTATATAAAGGACTGAGAGAGGAGGTGGAGTTTTCTGCTGAGGTGAGATGACATAGGGGGAGGGGAAAGTTGATGAAGGGTATGGGGTGACTGTCCGAGCCAACAAAGTTACTCTAGGTCAGCAGGAGCTAGGTGAAGGGAGGCTTAAGCAGGTCGTGCTTAGTCACTCCAGTACAGAACTCGAGTCAGGCTCCGGTTTGTCCTCAAGGCCCAAACCAGGGCCAAATAGGGCCCAACAATGGCACAGGCCTTAAGTCTTAGCACTTGGGAGGCAGATACAGGAGGATCTCCAGTCTACAAAGCAAGTTCCAGGTCAGCTAAGGTTACATGGAAACCCTGCCTCAAAGAATAAATATAAAATTTTGATTTGTTAGGATATACATGAGATATTTCTTAATGATAAAGTGTTCTCAAGGGATTCAAGATGCCTGTTTTGAAAGACCTCTACTGGATACAAAGTGTGTAGTTTCAGAAGTGAGTCCCTTCTAACTTTCAAAGAACCAAAACATAGCAAATGCAAAGGCTGTGCTTTTAAGAGAGGAGGGGAGACTTACTTCATTTTGATAAAGTAGAAAAGTTATGAAATCAAATTCAGATTATAAAACTACTGGCCTGCCCTAATGTGAATAATGATGACAAATCTTTAAAACAAAACAAAATTAAGTGTATCCTAAATATCATCAAAAATATATAATGTCCAAGAGTCATTATCCTTTGAAATTAGAACATCTATTAATATGAACAGGTTGTAAGCAATTTCCTTGAAGTAATTGAAAAATAAATGGCTCAGAAATGACAATCACAAGCTCCCCTGAGCAGCCCTCTAGCCCACAGGGACCTCCATTCTCTGCCACCTCTCCTCCAACCTTGAGCCTGAACTATGCAGGTAAGCTCCTATTCCCCAAGCCATTTTCCCTGCTCACTGAGTACTCTGGGGCAACCCAAGCTGCCCTGAGCCACCTGCTATCCCTTCTGGACCTCCATTCTCCCCACACCTCTCCACCCACCTTTATCAGACCTGCAGATCCTGAGGCATACAGGTCAGCTTCCATTCAAGCATCCTTCCTCCCTGACCTCTAAATCCTCTGGGGCACCCAACATGCCCTGAGCTGCCTGCTAGCCCAGGTAGGTCTCCACTCTCCAGCCAGCTCTCTTTTCACCTTCACTGGACCTGCTACTCCAGAATCATACGGATCTCTGGATCCAGAACCATATAGACTTTCAGATCCATAACCATACAGACCTTCACATTCAGAACCATACAGACCTTCACATTCAGAACCATACAGACCTTCACATCCAGAACCATACAGACCTT
>JADRCD010232543.1:0-12848 GCA_019843815.1 Montemys delectorum
GCTTTTTATAGTATACAAAATATATCTGGTTGTATAAAGACACTTAAAAATGAAGATTTAAGATTCTTTTTCTTATTTTCTTACTAAATTTGTCAAAATTATATTACATTTAGGGAATATATATTTCTGATATCCATAATTTCAAATAAATGAGAATAATGCCATTTTAGCATATGTTTTGCTAATGGGAATTTTTGCTATGTTTATGTTTTAATAATGGTACACATTATATGTATTTAAAAAGAAAATAGATTCCCATATGTAATTGCACATCATTTGAAAAACTAGTTACTAGGGAAAGAGTAAACTACATGAATGATAGATTTTAATATTTTTCAAGAAAGAAGTATTTATCAGGATTATGACTTTTATTGAAGTTGTTATGGTCAGAGTCTGAACTCTAACAACTTCAATAATCCATTTTTTTCAGGGTTAAATGAGAAAAATAAAATAATTAATACTAAATAAAAAATCCAAGGTGCCACATCAAAAAGAGATCCTGTTATCCCACTGTTCTTTACGAGAGTTATAATATGTTTATAGGACTAAATAGAAGGAAGGGGGAATGTACACCTACACAGTCTTACAGTGTGGTTTCATCCATGATCATTATCTAGGCTTTAGTCTTTTCTCTAATTTTGTTCTAGTTTCATTCTGCTACTGTGACAAACACTGTATTAAAAACAACACAACAACAACTTATTTGGGAGTGTATTTATATGGCTTATAATTCCATGTCACAGTCCATCACTGAGAGAAGGCAGGGCAAGAACTCAAACAGAAACTCAAAGGTAGAAATGGAGGAATGTTATTTATTTCACAGGTTCTTGCTTCTTTATACAGCATAGGATGTTCTTCACAGGAAACCCTATTACCAACAAACAACAAACAGGACAATTCTTCAGACATGCTCACAACCAACCAGATAAGGGCAATCACTCTGTCAGTTGACTCTAGGTTGTGTCAGGTTGACTATCGCGAGGAAATGCCATCTGACAAATTTTCAACATGCACCTTAGAGACATGGTCCTGTCTCTGGCTGACAGCAAGTTCCAATATAACCCTTTTTCCAGATTAAGATTTTTGGGAAATTTCCAAGTTTTGGCAACCATTATGTTAATGACTTGATATTTAAAAAGAACATATATATCTTTAGAATATATTCACCCTGCAAGGCTAATTATTAGACTAGAAGCTAATGAGGAATTTTCATATAATTATTGAGAAAAGATAATAAATGGTCAGACAGGCAGTTCAGGGACAGAAATCATGACTCTTTTTCAAAGCCAAAATATCTTTGGTTTGTCATGACCACAGACTCAAATATCCTCAGGGCTCTTGGCTCCTGTTCTGATTTATCATACCTCTTCTTTTATATGTAGGCTGAATGTGTCCCAGGAACCCAACTTTCTGGAAGCTTTATGGGAAGAGGAAATACCTGAGGCCAACTGGCTTATCTACCTAAACCTCACTTCATTTTCTGCCATAAATCCTATTGGAAGCTCTTGGTAGCACACTCTCAGGGACCAGCTCTCCTTTTAAAGAGCTCTCTTTCTTTTTCTCAAGTGTCCCCTTATAATCACAAAATGAAATGCCTCTCTAACCTCACCTCATTGCCTATAAATTTTATTTTTTCACATTTAGAAAAAAACATAGGAAGTATGTATGTCATTCTTTGTGATGTCTATGGTGGTGATTTCTTTTTCTGGCACTTTACCTCTCAAACTCTGGAACTCTGGATGTGATAAAGTGTCCATAGCTCCAGAGGACTCCCATTCTCTCCCAAGTTTTGCTTCTAAATCAAAAAGATTAAGACTTCAAATCCATTTTAAAATAAGAATAATAAAGAAATAATCAAATTGAAAATAATATCCTGAGTGACATAACTCAGACCTAGAAAGACATGGATGGTATGTACTTACTTATAAATTGAAAGTAGTCATAAAGTACAGGATAACCATGCTGCAATCTACAGACTCAAAGAAGCTAATTATAATAGGGACCCAAAGGAGGATGCTTGAATTTCACTCAGAAGGGGATATAAAATAGATACAGAGGTGGATGTAAGGAGGGAACTAGGTAAGACCAGGGGTAGGAAGGGGAACTGGGGTAGGTATTGGATGTGGGAGGTGTTGCAAGAACACTGGGAAAGTGAATGGGAATAAGTGGGGGAGGGGAGGAGACATCCCTTGAAGTAGCTGGAGACCTGGAACCAGAAAAGCCCCAAGAGGTCTATAGGAGTGACACTAGCTGAGACTCCTAGCAGTTGAGGATATGGAGACTGAAGTGGGCACCTCCTGATGCCAGGAAGGACTTCCAGTGTAGTATGTGTTGGGGTAGGCGGGGGGGGGGGGTGCTGCACCAACATATCTACAAAACCTTTCACCCAAAATTTGTCCTGCCTATAAGATGTACAGGGATAAAGATGGAACAGAAATTGAGGGAATGACCAGCCAAATGACTGGCCCAACTTGAGACTCCCCCCCCTCTGTGGGAGAAAGTAAAGACCCCACCCTGCTACGCTTTCAGACAGGAGCCTAGTATAAACATCTAACTCTCCTTTGAGAGGCTTCATCCAGGAGCTGATGGAAACAGATGCAGAGACCCACAGCCAAACATTAGGTGGAATTCTAGGAGGCTTATGGAAGAGTAGAGAAAAGGATTGAGGGAGTAGGAGGGGTCAAGGCCTCTACAGGAAGACCTACAGAGTAAACTAGCCCAGGCCCATGCATGGGGGCTTGGAGAGACTAAACTACCACCCAAAGAGCATCCATGGCTAGACATGTGTATGACATTTGTAGTAGATGTACATGGTAGTCTTCATGTGGGTTCTCCTAATAATTGGAGCAGGAGCCTTCTCTAACCCTGTTGCCTGCCTTTGGATCCCCTTGCCTATCTGGGGTACCTTTTCTGGCCTCCATTGGAGAGGATGTGCTTAGTCATGGTCCATCTTAATTTTCTAAGTCCAGTTGGTACCCATGGGGGCTTTGTATTCTCCTCAGGGAAGGTAGTGGGAGAAGGGGTATGTGAGGGTGGGACTAGCAGGAGAGGAAGGAGGGATACTGTGATCTGGATGCAAAATAAATAAATAAATAAATAAATAAATAAATAAATAAATAAAACTTGTGTTTCAGTACCTTCTGCTATGGGGAGATTAGAAGCTTACACATGAAGATGAATTCACTTACAAAAATTAACCTACTATTAAAATAAATCTCATTTTTTGGCTTTTAATATTTTAGTCAATGCTATGAAGAACCTAAGTTCAGAATGTTGAGAAAATTTGTCCAAAGGTTACATTTAATAGTAAGTGGAACCATGAATTGATATCAATGTATTTGATAATAAAATGGGATTCTAACTAAAAAAAAAGAGTGCAATCATCAAAATTGGTGAAATTGAAATTATTTTTAGTTAGATTTGCTTAAATAGCTAAAGATAAATGATTGGACTAATGTTTTTGTGTAGATTTGTTAGTTAGCTAGTCCTATTATAGCATTGAAGGGCATTGAGAATGGGCATTCTCTGATAACTAGTACCTTCTAAAACCAAAAACTAATACTACAGACAGAGCTAGGCTTATTACCATTCCTTCAAGAACCTATTATTACCCTTTTATTTGAATAAAATAAACCAAGAGGGAAAAATTGAATGATATTTTATTCATTCCTGTATGAATTTGGGGAAAATAGGATAAACTTATTTATGAAAGAAATGCATTGTGTTTTGCAGAAGCAAAGAGAACAAGTTTATATGAAGATGGTTAAAAGACTTCTAAATGTTTTAAAATTCTTTATCAAATATCACATATGATATAATAAATAAATAACCCTCTGCCAAAAGTTAATCAAAATGAGCCTGCCAGTCATTTGTGAAGTAAAACATAAAAGGTAATCATGACTCTTTGGGCACTTAAAATTTCTTATGAATAGTCAGACATATGCATCTCTGTCTTTCTCATCCACTAGTGTTCTTCTCTCAACTCTACCATAAACTATTTTCTACTTTATGCTCTGTGCGTATCATCTAAATTCTTTCTAGAGATGATAAAGACCAAGGACTTGAGGGGAAACTAGAGCCTAGTCCCAGTAACAGTTTTTGGTTCACTAGCTTAACTTGATGGTCAGTATATGGAAGAAAAGTTATCATTTCTGAGAACAAAGCAACAGAAGGAATCTCAAAGTACAACATCAACTATATCCACAATGGTGCAGTTTTTATAAAGCCCTCTGGATACCCAGCTTTTGTTACTGAAATAATTACCCATGCCACTGCATTCCACTCCTGTGATTTTTCAAGCAGTCATTTCAATCTAGGAGCTATGGAATTCTCATACCCAGAAATGTTTTGCCCAAGAATAGATTAGAGAGAAAATAATTAATTAAGCCTTACATTTTAAATAGCTTTACAATGAATGTTTCTTGTGGCCTATGAATGAGTCCATTTATAATAGAAAAAGAAAAATGTGAGGAAAAATGATTTCTATTTTGCAGTTAATTTAAAATTCAATGCTTTACTCTGTCTACATGTTAATATGCATTTATCTGCATTTCAAACCCTGACACTTTGCACCTACTTTTCTGTAATTGATTTAATTAAATATTTTTAAATATAACATTTAATGATTCTACAAAATGCTGTTATTCTCTGCTTTAGTTTGACATCACTACAAGTCATTATTTCTTCGTTTCCATGCATTTAAGCTAGTTAATAAATTCCATTTTAAAGGATAACATTTAGAGGCATACTGTGTAGCCTCAAAGTGCAAAGTTCCTGTGCATTATTTAACTATCTCCATGAGTTAGTCACAATATTTTGATCCTTCCATGCATTCTTTGCATCATGTCATAAAAGGTATAAAAATTACAAAGCATAACTGAGTAACAAGAATATACTGATGAATTCTGAGCAAAAAGAACGAAGGAAAGAGATACATACTTTTATCCTGAACTAGTCAGGAATTATGTTCTCTACATGAATTTATATTAGACAGTAAAACTGAGTAATTAAAGCTTATAATTTGTTAGTTACCAGAAAATTAACCAAAAAATTAGCAATTAAAAATTTTCAAAGTCATGTCATGAATTAATACATGCATAAATCATACATTTTTTCACTCAAGGCATTTATGAAGTTCTGTCATTTTTTTTAGCCTTGTAGAATAATGAACTGTTCTCCCTTTAACTGAATTTGAGTAACCAAATGGCCACTAAATAAAAGCCAGATGTTAGTGCCAATCCTGGTAGATTGGGGGAAAAAGTCATTAAATATATTATATTTCTTGATGAATCTATTTCAGGTAAAGATATTAAACATACATACAGTAAAGAAATAACATTCAATATCCATAAAACTTTAGAGGTCAGCAGTTTACTATTGTAGATCTAAAAAATAAAAAAAATGCAAATACTTCTAGTAAATTATAATCCTACTATCTCATTTATCCTTTAACATTTTATTTTAGCCCAAGTTGTCTTTGGAAACGTTTTACTTGTGGTCCTAGGGATGTTCTCATTAACACAAAAGATTAATGATCTTGTACGGAAGTGATAAATATCTTCAAATACAGAAACAGATTCCAAGAAGTATCTTCATGTAGAAGGAGAAACTATGAGCAAATTATGAAGTAATAAAATTTAAAAATCACTTATGTAATTTCTGAAACCCTTTTTTGATCAAATAGCTTCATTGTTCAAACTAAATAAATCTGAATTCTTTCTGTTTGTTTGTTTGTTTGTTTGAGACAGGGTTTCTCTATGTAGCCCTGGCTGTCCTGGAACTCACTCTGTAGACCAGGTTGGCCTCAAACTCAGAAATCCACCTGTCTCTTCCTCCCAAGTGCTGGGAATAAAGGCATGCACCACCACCACCCAGCTAAATCTGAATTCTCTAGAAGCAAATGCAGTTCCTTCTTTTACCTTCTTCATTTCTCAGCCATATATAGTCCATACAGGAACAAAAAGGATGCATATGCACATATTATGTTGTATATCAATTTATGTTTTTGACAGTTTTAAGTGTAATTATGTCAATCATGTCATAAAGTTATAAGTCAAACCATATAAGTGTTTAAACTATATTAGTTTCATATGTTTTAATACTTATTGCCTTCAATATTCTGTGGTAATTTCAAGAACAGAAAAGCATGAGATTCTCACTCAGGATCAAAGGTTCCAGGAGCACAATCATCTAAACAGGAGATAATAGTAAACCACCCTGAGAGTGAACAATGTTGAGTTTAGTACTCTGATCTCCTGCACTGGAGACTCTGTTCTCAACACATAGGACTGTAAATGTCCGAAGACTTTCTACACTCCTGAAAATGTCCAAAGAGAAGATCTGCATCATATTATCATCTGAGATTTTACAGAAATAGGCCTTTGGAAATGGTAACTTGATTGCAACATTAGACCCAGATAACATATTTGGGTAAGGACTGTTACTGTTGTACAATATGTATTAACATATTGTAAACATTTCTCTATTATTTTCTTTAGAAAACCATTTATTTAAAAATATCAATCAATCAATCAAACAACATATATATTGACTACAGGTAACATGACTACTAAGTGTCATTCAAAAGAAGAAAGGCTTATTATCCAGTAGATGAGGTTTCAATACATATAGATTCACAAAATGTAACTATCTCATTAATAGATTAAAGAGAGCTAACTCTCTAATTCTGGAAGTTTATTAATAAGCACAGTAAGTTTAAGAGAAAACTTGGTCTAGTCAAAAGAACAGAAACTTTATTCTGGTTAGAGACCAAATGTTCTGTTTGGGCTGAGTCAATCAACCAAAGGTCAAAGGATAGCCCTAGGAAGCTGGGTTTACCTTTAGCTATGCTAAAGAGATAATTTACTTTTTCTTTCCACAGTTTTAGCCTTAGTCTTACAAGTCACCATGGATTTCTCCTGGGCTGGATTTATCCAAATTCTTGTCACCTGAGTTATATATATTTAATCTCTCCTTTACTTTTTGTAAATTAAAATATAACTTGGTCATTCTTCTATTTCTTCCATACAACCCTTTCTATGTACTTGCTCTCTCCCTTAAACTTATGTTCTCTAGTTCTTTTTTTTCCTTTTTAATTTATTTTTATTAGATTTTTAAAATTTTCATTGCAAAGGATATTCCCTTTCCCTGTTTCCCCTCCATAAAACAAACAAACAAACAAACAAACAAAAAAACTATTTCCTACCCCCTCCCCCTGCTCACCAACCCACTCTCTCCCTCTTCCTAGCCCTGGTATTCCCCTACACTGGGACATAGAACCTGCACAGGACCAAGGGCCTCTCCTCCCATTAATGACCAACTAGGCCATCCTCTGCTATACATATGTAGCTGGAGCCACAAGTACCACCATGTGTACTCTTTGGTTCGTGGTTTAGTCCCTGGGAGCTCTGAGGGTACCAGTTAGTTCATATTGTTGTTCCTCCTATAGGGCTGCGAACCCCTTCAGCTCCTTGGGTCCTTTCTCTAGATGCTTCATTGGGGACCCTGTACTCAGTCCAATGGATGACTTTGATCCTATCTTGGTCAAGCACTATCAGATCCTCTCAGGAGACAGAGAACCAAATAGCCATATTAAAAAATGTGGTACAGAGCTAAACAAAGAATTCTCAACTAAGGAATACCAAATGGCTGAGAAGCACCTAAAAAAATGTTCACTATCCTTAGTTATCAGGGAGATACAAATCAAAACAACCCTGAGATTCCACCTCACACCAGTGAGAATGCCTAAAATCAAAAACTCAGATGACAGCAGATGCTGGTGAGGTTGTAGAGAAAAACGAACACTCCTTCTTTGCTGGGGAAATTGCAAGCTGGTGCAAGCACTCTGGAAATCAGTTTGGTAGTTCCTCAGGAAATTTGACATAGTACTGCTTGAGGACCCAGTTATACCACTCCTGGGCATATACCCAGAAAATGCTCCATCATGTAATAAGGACACATGCTCCACTGTGTTCATAGCACCCTTATTTATAATAGCCAGAAGCTGGAAAAACCTAGATGTCCCTCAACAGAGGAATGGATACAGAAAATATGGTACATTTACACAATGGAGTACTACTCAACTATTAAAAACAATGAAATTATGAAATTCTTAGGAAAATGGATGGATCTGGAGAATATCATCCTGAGTGAGGTAACCCAATCACAAAAGAACACACATGGCATGCACTCACTGATAAGTGGATATTAGACCAGAAACTCGGAATACCCAACACACAATCCACAAACCGCAAGAAACTCAAGAAGGAAGACCAAAGTATGAATACATATATCCTTCTTAAAAGGGGGAACAAGGTACCCATGGAAGGAGTTAAAGAGAAAAAGTATGGAGCAAAGACTGAAGGTAGGACAATCCAGAGATTGCCCCACTTGGGAATCCTTCCTATATTCAATCACCAAACCCAGACATTATTGTGGATGCCAGCAAGTGCTAGATGATAGGAGCCTGAAATAGCTGTCTCCTGAGAGGCTCTGACAGTACCCCATCTCTATTTCTTTAATTATTAGTGAGTCAATCTCTCTCTCTCTCTCTCTCTCTCTTCATAAATAAATAAATAAATAAATACATAAATAAATAAAAATAAAACCTACTCAGTTTGTATCATAGCAAAAGACAGAGGAGAAAGATTGTAAGAATTGTGGATTAGAAAGTTTGCTATGAGAGTATGTCTACTAGCAATGGCAGAGATGCTATACCCATGAAGTCTCAACAACATGGCTGCCTAAACAAGGCCTGAATATGGAGGGGTGAAATCTCATGGAGTCTCTACTCTGGACAAAGAACTGTAAGCAATTAAAGAGTGCTTGGAGCAGAAGACAGTCTTCCCCAGAAAAGCACTTTGCCTTTTTTTTTTTTTTTTTAAATCCTTTTCTCTTGGATCCTAGCCTGAACCTAAGTTGTTTCTGCTGATACTTTTGTGTTCCTTACTTTTCTTCTAAAGTTTGTTTTCAATGCTGTGGATGCTTTTCAGCCAGGTGTATTAATTATATCATTCACTCACCTCATTATGTTGCTACCAAGGAAACATATTTAGCCCTGTCTCTCCTTTTTTTTTTTTTGGATTCTATTAGTGTTTGTTTGATTCTTCAAATGTATATATTGATAGATACTGACTCCATTATGTTATATTTTTTTAACTAACCTATTTATATTTAATACTAGTGAAGCTATTATTGAGTAGAAAGCGATGTCACAAATAAAACCATTGCTATGCAAGTTCAATTCCTGTCGCAGTGTACTCAGCCTTACAGACTTACTTACCACTGAATACCACAGAGTTTTATTGAGAAGTTATTTTTGGAAAAGAAGCATAGAACAATTGCAGTATTGTACAATATTATATTATGAACTTAGGCCATTTTTCATCAGTATAACCATTTTTAACAGGTTATTCAACTGCTGTTACCTCAGCAGTCTTTAGGACTAGTTATGTCTATTTTCATATTTCCATTATGATACACTACTACTTGCATTATGTGGCTTACTGCTATAAACTTAAAAATATAAATCTGTACTAGTTAGGTGTTTTATCGCTGTAATAAAACAACGTAACAATAAACAAATTTCAAAGAAAAGAATTTATGTCAGTTTACATTTCCAAATCAGTGCAGGAATTCAAACTGTATATTTCAAAAAATACATCACTACTAGTATTTTCTTAAATGAACATAAGTATATAAAGTCTTTTTGTTTGTTTCTTTGTTTTGTATTTAGTAGAGCTTAAAATCTTGGCTCTTACTTTGGTACAAGCACAAAATAAGAACAATTTTTAGACACTGGATTTCATTGTAATAAGGCTGTACTTCAATGACCCTCACATCACCAAAGGATTTTACCTCCATCTTAGCTAAGCTGAGAGTTGACAGTTTGGCTTCCCCCAAGGAATGAATTGTAGACATGATATTAGATACAGACTTGCTGCTATGGTCAAAACTATTTGACTTGAGTGAATGACTTTATTCTCAGCCCACAGAGAACAGGTTATATTCATTTAAGAAATGGTGTGCGTATTAAGATGGTCTATCCATACAGTCATTCACCAACTGTTTCAATGAACAATGGTTCTGCTTGGAGGGTGGCACAGACATTAGGTGAGGGTAAGAATTTGGTTCATTGGCTGTGATAATTTCAAATAGCGTTCATCTCAGAGAAAGAGTAACTTATAAAGTCCTCTTCTTTAAACTTGATACAATAGTTACAAATGTCAAGCAAAGCATTCAGTCTCACTCTTTGTTGTTCTCTTACAAGCAACCTCCCAAGTTAATTGTCTACATTTCTTTTGACTGTATAAATACTTTTGAAATATGTAAGCTGTTCTGAAAACCATAGTATAGTGTAAAAACATGAAATAAACTATACTCCTAATAGAGAGGCTGAGATAGGAGTAGCAAGATTTCAAGACCCTTATATGGTACTCAGCAAGACACTGTCCATGTACAAACAAGCAGAGAGTGTATATGAAGTGTACAATATTGGACTTATTTCTCCAATTACCAACTTAGAGAGACCATTAGATGACAGTCAACAAATTTCTAATTCCTCATATTTTTTTTTATTTCAATCGATTAGGATATGTTGGTAATATTAATTTTCATGTTAAGATATTAAGGAAAAGTAATTGTTACTTCCTGTTGTTTTTGTTGTAAGAGGTGGAATTAGGTTTGTGTGGATTTGTTGAAAGATTACCTTCTTGCTTCTTCTAGGGTGTAGTTTTGCTCCTTATGTTGAAGTTTTCCATCTATTATCCTTTAAAGGGCTGGATTTGTGGAAAGATATTGTGTAAATTTTGTTTTGTCATGGAATATCTTGTTTTCTTCATCTATGGTAATTGAGAGTTTTGCTGGGTATAGTAGCCTGGGCTGACATTTGTGTTCCTGTAGGGTCTGTATGACATCTGCCCAGGATCTTCTAGCTTTCATAGTTTCTGGTGAGAAGTCTGGTGTAATAATGATAGGCTTGCCTTTATATGTTACTTGTCTTTTTTCCCTTACTGCTTTTAAAATTCTTTCTTTGTTTAGTGCATTTGATGTTTTGATTATTATTTGATGGGAGGAATTTCTTTTATGTCCTGTAGAACCTTTTGTGGTCCTATTTGGAGTTCTGTAGGCTTCTTGTATGTTCATGGGCATCTCTTTCTTTAGGTTAGGGAAGCTTTCTTCTATAATTTTGTTGAAGATATTTACTGGCCCATTACATTGGGAGTCTTCACTCTCTTCTATACCTATTATCCTTAGGTTTGGTCTTCTCATTGTGTACTGGATTTCCTGGATGTTCTGGGTTAGGAGCTTTATGTTTTTTGTGTTTTCTTTGACTGTTGTGTCAATGTTTTCTATGGTGTCTTCTGACCCTGAGACCTCTCTTCTATCTCTTGTATTCTGTTGATGATGCTTGCATCTATGACTCTTGATTTCTTTCTTAGGTTTCCTATCTCCAAGGTGTCTCCCTTTGTGATTTCTTTATGGTTTCTATTTACATTTTTAGATTCTGGATCATTTTGCTCATTTCCTTCACCTGTTTGATTGTGTTTTCCTGTAGTTCTTTAAGGGATTTTTGTTTTTCCTCTTTAAGGGCTTCTAGCTGTTTACCTGTGTTCTCTTGTATTTTTTTGAGGGTGCTATTCATGTCTTTCTTAAAGTCCTGTATCATCATCATGAGAAGTGATTTTATATCTGAACATTGCTTTTCTAGTGTGATGGCATGTCCAGGCCTTGCTATGGTGGGAGTAATGGGCTCTGATGATGCCAAGTAACCTTGTTTTGTGTTGCTTATTTTCTTGTGTTGCTTGTCTCCTGCCATCTGGTTATCTCTAGTGCTACCTGCTCTGGCTAAATCTGACTGGAGCCTGTCTCTCCTGTGGTCCTGATTGTATCAGAACTCCTCAGAGTCAAGCTGTCTCTGTGATCCTGTGATTCTGGGATCATGTGATCCTGGGCTTGTTAAAGCACCTCAGAGTTGCGCTTCCTCTGGATGTTGTGGGACTTGCTGCTGAGATTGAGTCCAAGGTCTTCTCAGGTCACCTGCTGGCCCAGACAGACCAGAAGGAACCTGAGCCACTGGGCTGGCAGAGTTCCTGTGTGCCTGGTTTCGTTGCTCCCAGTTACTCCAGGTGCTGGGACAGATGTGTCCTCCTCACCTCTCATCCTGGGAGTATTAGAGTGCCTGGGAGTGGAGCTTCCTCTGGGTGTTGTGGGACTGGCTGAGGAGCTTGCACCCAAGGTCTGCTCAGGGCACCAGCCCAGACAGACTCCTAATAAGCCTTGAGATATCTAAAAATCTATCTAGCTCCGGAGAATGTAAATGTTTATTCTTAAATGGTAAGGAAAGAGCTTAGTAGTTTCCTATACAGGTATCTTTTGAGAAAGATAAAAAGATAGGCTTTTATTTCCTCTCTCCTTGGGAAAGGAAAAGGAATGGTATAATAGGGCTCATATATAAACAGAAGAAAACAATTTGTTCTTCATTCCTGTTTATATTATGTTATCTGTCACCTGCTTCTATAGATTTTGTGTAGAAGGTTCTTCCCCTTTCTGCAGGTCTACTCATGGGAGACTAATTTCTCATTTTAAATCTCTCTCTACAAATATCTATAAATCTCACTGTTCTAAACTATCCATTTCTACATCTTCAACTGTTAGAAAACATTTTCAATCTTTCCAAGATCTTGACAAAATAAATACAAAAACCTTGAAAATAAGATGTTAATAAGGAAATTAAAAAGAAAACAGATCAAATCTTGTCATGCATCATGTAATTTATCTCTCCTGATTAACTTTCCTGATATCTACAACCAACCAAAAAAAAAAAAAAAAAAGAGATGTGAGCACAATCA
>JADRCD010232546.1:0-11318 GCA_019843815.1 Montemys delectorum
CACACACACACACACACACACACACACACGATAAACATAAAAATATATTTCCAAATTCTTTTTAAAATTTAAGGACATTTTAATTGGTGAAAAATAAAAAGCCCTGAATGATAACACATGTGCCGCTCAGGCAGAGCGATATACAGGAAAACAGAGGGATATTTTGTCTGAGGGATGCTCCCCTCCTGGAAGGGGTGGATCACAACTAGATCTTTGTGAGGTGTGAAGAAGCACTCATGAGAAACACCACATTCAGGACCCTTAGCTTTGTAAAATAAAGTGCAAATATGTGGGAATCAAATGGATAAAACCATGTCAACCCAAACAAGTGACAGGAAAATACCGTAAGTTTCACAGCATTTTAAATAATGTATGCATATAAGTTTATTCAAACATCACAACTGTATACCATGACAAGGTTTATTTTACAGTTAGTTTTTTAAGTCTTTTACCTCTTCCAGTGTCTTTTTCTAGACCTTTAAAACAAAATTTGCCAGAAGTTAAGAGAAACACATTCTTCCTGCTGAATATCATCACATTTAAAGGTTATATGACTTGTCTATCCAGAATTGAAACTGCTGGGAGGGCCACACATAGTAGTGGGTCCCAAGATAGCCCTGAGGTCTAAATAGGAAAATATCCTATATAAACTGTAGCAAAACTCTCATCTCAAAATAAAACACTCTGGAATTTACAGTTATGTCCATATTCAACAGCTTTAGGACATCCAGGACCTGACAGGAGTTTTAGAAATGACAAAGAAAATCGCTTCACATTTAAAAAAACAAAACAAAACAAAACAAAAAAAAAACAAAAAAAAAAAACAAGAGCTCAAACTAGGAGAAGAACCCGTACCCTGGCAGTGCAGAAGTCTGCTTCTGCCCCTCACCATCTGGTCCCCACTTCTGAAGACCCTCAAACCCAGCAAACGCCAGCTAGGACTCTCTTCTTCTTCTTTTTTTTTTTTTTAATTTAATTTAATTTTATTTTATTTTTGGTTTTTCTAGACAGGGTTTTTCTTTGTAGCCCTGGCTGTCCTGGAACTCACTCTGTAGACCAGGCTGGCCTCAAACTCAGAAATCCACCTGCCTCTGCCTCCCAAGTGCTGGGATTAAAGGCGTGCGCCACCACTGCCCAGCTCATGACTCTCTTCTTATTGTTTGCCTTCCAGAACTATCATTTGAACCAAAAAGGTTCAATAGTAGTAGACTTGGCTGTCTACTTGAACAGAGCTCTGAGTTCTAACTCCATAGCGGGCTCCAGGATCGGAATGGGGGATGGGAGGATGGGGTCACTCTGGATATGTAGTGTCCACTCATTCTCCATATTCATAGTCGGACCATTTTGAACCTGGTTTCCAGAACTTTCTAACTGGTATCTATAGTTGCCTGATTACTGACTATTCAAAGTCCACGGCTCTATATAAGATGTCCAGCTTCATTTCTCTCCTATCTTCACTTTCTTCTAAAACAACAGGAATCACACCACAGCTAAGAAAATGTTTTCAAAGCCAGCCCTGGTCAGCAGCACATCTAATACTGAGGCAGACTAGGAATCCCAATGCTCGGAGTAAAAATACTATCCTAGGGTGAACATGTGCCAGTTCCCACAGAATCTACCCCTCTCCCCACACAGTAGACTGGAGGCTATGGGAGCTCTCCAAGGGTGGGGTTCTCTCAGATCTGAGCCCCTTCTGCCACGTCATACATCAAAGCCAGAGCTGACGGTGATGCAGCCACACTATTTGCTCTTAGCTACCTGGGTCAGCCCTGTCTTCTAGAACATCATCGTCTAGGTTAGGAGAACTCCAGTCCTATCAGGTTTCACATTGTTTGGGGAATCTGGGTAGACTCTCAAGACTCCGCAATCTGTCTAAATATATACCATCAAAACAGGTTACAGAGACATCCCCTGGGGATCCCCGTGAGCCACAGCAGCTAGTGCACTTACAAGTACAGTTCTGGCCCTTCTGTTTGCATATCTAAGTGAATGTCATACAAGGTCCCCATCAATATCACCTAATGCTGAGAACTGCCAATGGTCTGACAGAGGCTTCACCCTTCATCACAGTCTTGCTTCAGGCTAGGGCATGTTGCACCTGGCATCAGACAGTAACACCTGAAAAGGTAGCCTTCCTGATAGTATCATTCAATAATAATAATAATAATAATAATAATAATAATAATAGTAATGCTTCCAGACTAATTTCCAGACACTTTCCTAAAATGTTCAGGAATAAACATAGGAATCCAAGGGTGAAGAAATAGTTACACTGATGAGTAGAATTGGCAGCGGATGACTAAGAAGTGACTTTTCATGCTTTGTGGTTAACTCTACCCTTGCTCTTGATGGTCCCAGGTCTCTTTTTGTTATATATGTGACTTTGTTGGTTTTTAAGGGTCTATCACAACCAGGGTTCCTTCCTTCATTCTCTAGAAGCCGTGGTCCTCCACATGGCTGCCCAGTTTGCAGGGGCCAAGGACTGGCAGCACAAACCACGATCCAGGCAGTGACCAACACTGGAGAACAGTTGGGGAAACTGCTGGAACTTCTCAAACAGTAGGAAGAGGAGGGAGTTTACAGTGAGATGCCGTCACTTGAGCAGCACACAGGATAACTGAAGATGGTTCCAGACTCCTGGGGATGGCAGACTCTCCATCATTTGGGGACTGAAGCCAGCCTCCACCCACAAGCCTTATCTCTACTCCAGAGACCTGGTCCCAGCTGCCAGCTAGGAAGGAATGGGCAGAGAGCACTTGGTACACTCTCTCTGAGTCTATAAACCCATTCTCTAGCCAACATCATGAATCCTCTTTCCCGATGTGCAGGATGAGCCTCTAGAGTCAGGGGAATCCAAAGCTGAGGGGACCATTTTGCTGCCCCTGAGGTATCAAGTGTGGCAGGAGCCTGGTAGGAGCTGAAAAGGAGGTACAAAGTCCCCCTTGTCACCTGCTGCCTTCCTCTAGTGTAGCTAGCACACTGCCCATCAAGGACATGATCGACCAAGTGTGCAGAACTTTCCCCAATCCTTCCTGATGAGCTTTGTGAATTTCTTCAGAACGACTGTGAACATTTTATTCTTGAAAGCAAGGAGAAAAGACCAGGGGAATTGTGAACAGCTTTTTTTTGGGGGGGGGGGGGAGCGTGGTATGGATGGTCCATCTGGGAACCAGTTGTCTCTTCTTACCTGGAGGCAACTGTTTACCCAAGGGTCAAAGCCAGAAGCAGCAACAGACACACAACTCTGGCTTCATATGCACAGCCATCCTCATGGCCACGGTTCCCATAAATCTCCACAGAGAGACAAGTCCCAAGATCTCACTTAGAAACAGCAGCATTGACCCTATCTTGGAAATATTTCTTCTGTCCAGTTTAATCCTAATTGACTCAAACATCAAAAAGATTTAAAACACACTTCAACTTTAAAGATTTAAAATACGCTTTAACTTTCCCCCTAACTGTATTTATGTATAAATCCCTGAGAAGACACCTGTCAGCTTGGAATTCACTATTTACAGTTAATAAACACAGTGCAAGCCTAGCCCCAAGCCAAGTCAGGAGAACGAACCAGGCCTTCCTTTCAAAAGCCCAAAAGAGGGCAGAAGACACAGCCCTGCCCTCCATCCACTCCTGGAGATTTAGAGGTCCCAGCCTGGTAATTCAGAGAGACTACCACGGGCTTCTCAGGAGCCTCTGTTCTTTGGCCTCATTAGACCCCAAGGCATCTGGTACAAGGATGAGCAAGGAGTTTGATAATCAAACCAGGGAAAGAAGCAGGTGGAAGAAAAGGTGGTACCAGGGAGCAGATGTGACAACAAAGTCCTAGAGACACTTGCTGGAGACAGCAGAGAAGGGCTATCCATCACACAGGTATCTCTGGAGCTTTCACATAGTCAGACACCAGGACCAACGTCGTCCTGGTGCCAGAAAGAGGTGGCACACTTAGGCATACTTCCAAACACTCAGGAAACAAAGAAACTCCCATGAGCCCCTTGCTGCAACATGCTTAATTGGAAGCTCTGAAAATGGATCATGAGAAGGTAGATTTGGAGGGGCTGAAACCATACGTCTCTAATTGGTCTGCAGCAGGGACCCAGGCTTGGCGGGTACACATCATCTCTAATGTGACATTAACACAGTGGAAACAGGATGTAGGATTGGCAGTGCACTGACGCCAGACACCAAGTCATCCTCTGCAGGATCTGGCTATCCATGTGACAACATACAGAAAAGGAGTCTTTTACGGGAGCTGAAGCTGGGGGTCCAGAAGAGCCCCCTGGAAGGAAATGAGGGAGACCCGCAGCCCCAGGTGAGAAGCCTCAGCTTCAATACAAAGTCAGCAGTCACCTTGGTGCTCGGTACAGTACTGGGTACCGCTCCCCTCTGCAGCAAGGAAATGGATTAAAACCGTGCATGTTGTATCTGTGGACAACCAGCATGAGGAATGTGGCTTGGAAGCATTGTGGCACTGCCCTGGCTAGCAGTGAGGGGCTTGTGACAAGCGAGGTGGCACCAGGAGAGACAGGAAAGATGACCCCAAAAGATAACTGAGATGGGCCGCAGTCTTCACAGCCTCCAAGGAGATGTAGCTAAACCAAAGTCCTAGCTCCCAAGGGTGAACCCAAACAGTTGGTCTCAGAAGTTTTAGAGGAAGGTCTAAGCTCCCAGAATTCACCTTGGTATTTTTCTAGGGTTAAAGAGAAACTTACTAAAATGTAATTTAAAAAAAAAAAAAAACACTGAATGGTAGTACCAGTGTCAAATCCACCTGGGAGCAGCTTAAGGTCCTGTTTTGTCCAGTTTGGGGGAGGCTGGTATAAGCTATGTTATTCAATACTTAATGGTACCAATTAGGAAGAAATAGGCTTAAGCCAGTTTGCTCCCCCCTCCCCACCCCGGGGAAGACAGACCTCAGCAAAGGGCTTCCAAATCAGTCTGTAATATTCTGACTCTATAGCTTCCAAGTCTTTACATTAAATATTCAAATAAAGTGCATGTGCGACAGATCCTCTAAGACCCAGCTGGGATGTCTCAGTGCTTTGGAGACAGATGTATAGAAAGGAAACTTTCACTGATGTGCTGGCACCCAGGATAAACCTCACCTCCGCCCCGCCAAATTCCCCACATACTGGAAATTCTATAAAGTTGGCATGAGGATGAGCCAAACACCAGGGCCAGTCATCAAAGGAATACTTTCAGTAGAAAAAAACACACACAAGGGACTCTCTGGACTTGAATCTGAAGGAGATGGCGACCATCAGAGTGTAGCCCACTCCACGAGAACCTTCCCCAAACTACCCTGTCTAGTATCCAGCGTGCAGCATCTGTTCCAAAGATCGCCTGTCTGCCCACACCAGTTGGCAGCATTCTCACTGTCCTACCCTCTGCATCTTTGACAGTTTTAAGGATCCACATGGGCTGTCTGTAAGCGCATATAACTTTGTTTCTGCTACTCATCCATTAAAACCTGCCTCTGTTCTAAATGATCATCTTCCTCAAATCACCTGGAAGATGGATCTATCCAAGCCCCTTGCTTAAAATGAGTTTGGCCCTAGCAACATACTATTTCTGCAATGTGCCATAGCCAGTTTTGGTGAAATGATTGATTGGTGTGGGGGGGGGGGGGAGAACAAAAGAGTTTTAAAGAACGAAAGGAAGTAAGACTTCATCTCACTAGATCGCTTTGGATAGAAGCCAGTGCCTTTCTGAAGTAAAAACAGGCATTTGGCATCACTCAAGTTAATAGGGAAAGCACAGTCCACAGGACACGAGGAGGCAGAGACCAAAACCAAACGGCAATGGGGGAATTACCCAGTAGGGAAATTCACACAGTCATTACAAGTATTTATTGCTAGAGACAGCATTTTAAACAGAGGGTCTCCAAATACAAGTATTAAAACTGACTTAATTATAAAGAACTTGTCACTTGTAAAATGCTGCAATTTTTCATAAGTAACAAGATATAAAATTATGCGAAAATGCTCTTTGATAAGCTGGGATTTTTATTTCTTAATTGGGGTTCTTTAAGGGTGACTTCTAGGTAAACTGACCTCTTAGTGTATAGAATGCTCAGGGAACTGTTTTTAAACAAAACCACCCGTACTTTTCCCAATTCTGCCTTGGGAGCAATACAGACCCGTCCTCTGTGGATCTAGGAAAGGTGAATGGCCTGGAGGCTGTGTGATGCAGCATGCACCCAGGGCAGACAGGAGCATCCTGCTCTGTCTACAGCGCCCGCCCGCAGCCTCCCAAGCAGGATCCCTGCACTGCTTCCCCACACCAGGCATAGGCGCCATGAGAGTCGTAGCCCCTTCACGTCCTTTTCCTCCAGCGTGGCGCCCGCTTTTCTTTCTGTGCCTCTGCTGCCTGGCGCTTCTTCTCCGCCTCCTCCGCCTTCCTCTTCTCCTCCTTGGCCTCCTTGTACCGCCACTTGGGGATCTGCAGGTAGATGCCGTCCTTGGTGTTGCCCTTGGACGCTGCGCGCTCTGGCTGGAAGGTGGGCGCAGGTGCCTTGCTGATGCGCACTCTGGGGACCACTACGCCTGGCCGCACGCTGCTCCTCCGCAGCAACTGCAAAGGCAGGAGGCTGGCCTTCCGAGTGATAGGGGCAGGAGAGGACCCAGAGCCCCCGGGCGACTGGGGAGACCGGGGGCTAGCTCTGGGAGTTTCCAAAACCTGGGGTTGGGGCTCAGAGCCCTCTACCTTGTTGGGGCCCTGCGCTTGGGCGTCCAGGTTGTCCCTAGCTGCTAGGATTTCCTGCACCGCTAAGCGTCGTTTCCCCACACAGGGAGGATTCTCGGGGCAAACGGTCTGACAGACTACAGCAACCGCGGGGCTGTAGAGGCTTGTGGTCATTCTGACCATGTGATCAAGGACACCTCCATCCTCCAGGCTCTGGCTGGAGCGGGAGGTCAGAGTGGACCGCAGGAACGCGGTGAATCTCTGCAAGCAGTTTTTGGAACCTGACTTCTTCAAAACCGCCTCAGCGGGAAGTGGCAATTCCAGCTTGTACTTGTCTCCAAACTGCTCTGGACAGGGTCGCTCCATCAGCCTCTGCATGACTCGAACCGCCTCCGCTCGGCCTGTGTACGCAGCCCACTCCTGTGGTGACAGCCCACGTCGGGGATCCCTTGCTTGAACGTCTGCCCCTGAAAAACAAAAGCACACATGCAGCAATGGGGTGGGCAGCTAGGATGTTCTTTCACAGGCAGAGAATGGTAGCAAAATTCTGGACGGTACTTACAGGGAACCTGGCCCGGCCCAGTCACACAGTTCCTATGCTCACAAGGCACCACCCACAGCCTTGCAAATGCCTCTTAGGTGGTTCATCTTTCCTAGATAAAAACCTGCAATGAAGCCAGGCAGGGTGTCTCATGCCTGTAACCCCAGGCACTTGGAGAGAGAGGTGAGAAAATCTCAGGTGTGAAGCTAAGCTGGGCTAAATACTGAGTTCTGAGCAGCTGAGGCTCCGCATAGCAACACTTGGTCTCAAAAAGCCAAAAGTAAGCAAACAGATTTGTTTGTTTGTTTGTTTGTTTGTTTTAAAGAAATAAGCCTCCGTAAAGCTCGTACCTGCCACCAGGATTTGATACCAGGAGCCCAAGCACGATCATGACTCCTGCATGTGTCCCATGATTCTTATGCTACCGTGCCACACACGCATGTACACATACTCACGTGTACCCGTACACACAAATACATACAAATGAATGAATGCAATTTTTAAAAAAAAGAATTTTTAACAGGCCCCACCATCACCTGAACAACGAGAGAAGAACATTCCAGCGATGAGGGCTGTCCTGACAGTAACTGGCAAAGCCTGGTGCCATCTCATCTCTGTGCATAGCTATGGTAGGTCTCCTTCTATTGACACGGTAATGTCCTGCTTCTTGTGGAGCAGGCAGCTGCCCCCACAAGCCAGTGGGCACTCCAGCATGCAGGTGCAACATATTGCCTAATGTTTTCTCAAAACATCTTACCCTGAATGTGAGAAGTATGTATTTAACAAAGACTCCTAATGAAATGGTGTCCCAACCTGAAGGTGCAAAGCCACTACTGGAAGCCAAGCAGTCCCTGCCTTGAGTCTCCTATACTCAGATCCATATGCTTCCAGCCGGAACAACACTGTTATGCTGGCTAACTTTGTACTCGCTTGGCTAGGCCATAGCACTCAGTGGTTTGATAAAACACAAAGCTAAGCATAAGCCTGAAGAGATTTGACTCTAAGTCAAAAGGGTTACTTCCCAAATGTGGTGCGCCCCATCCAATCAGGTGCAGGCCGTAAGAGCAAGGACGGGTTTCCTGGAGCGGCGGCTCCTGCCTACATACTGTCTATGAATTTCAGACTTCTGAATCCCCATCATTGCCTAAGACATCTAAAATGAATCACTTTGTTTATATGCCCTGTGGGCTGTTTCTTTAAAGATGTTCCTATCTTCCTTAAGACAGTCACTTCCTGAAAATCTCTCTACCCCTTCTGCAAAACACACTGCAGACTTAAACCCGACGAAGCTGAGACGGGCCATACACTTCTACTTCTGCCTTTAGAAATGGATACAGAATTGCTGTTCAGTTCATCTTGGTCCAATCTCACCACAACATAGTTACAAAGCATGCAGGAGTTCAAGTCCCATTACTCCCTACTGGCAAAGCATGCAGGAGAACTGGGGCAATTAGCCTGTGAGGTCTCTAGGGAGGCAGCCAGCAGTGCATCTGCATTCATAGCTCACACAGACCCATAGCTCACAGACCATGGGTCTGCCAGCTCAGTTGTTCTGAGCCTAGAGTATAGGGCTCAGCCGCATCCCTGCCGTGCAGGCCCACGTGCAGCAGCCTCGTGGCTGGGCAGACCACCTCTCTTAAGCTCACCGGCTAACTGCCTTAGTCCTATGACACAGTAAAGAATAGCTGTCTTAGAAAAGTGGCAATTATTTGGAACTGGAATTCAGGAGGAACTCATTAGCCAGAGCACAATTTATAAACTAGCAAAAATGAAAAGGGGGCAGTAAAAGTGCCACTGCAAAAACAGAGGACACATTAAACCTTAATTAATTGCATGTCACGTTAAAAGAGAACAAACTGCAAAATTAAAACCGTAATGAACACTTGCATGAAAGAGACATTTTTCAAATGCTAATGAAAAATGAAAGGAACGGCTGTCCAGAGCTTAGCAGTCTGCCTCCAACCTCTTAACATGATCAGAAAACACACGCTATAAATCAAGAAGACGGGCCAACCCCATCATAGCAACCCTGGAACCAAAGTCACGTGCTCCAAGTTAGTGACCCACTTTCTCAAGAAACCGCTGCTAAGGCTAACAGCAACTGAACTGTGAGAGACAAGTTCGGCTGTCCCTGGCCTCCACAATGGATGGGCCTGGGCTCCTCACTGGACATCAAATTCTGAGTGGCTCGGGGCCCACATATAAAAACGTGCATTTGTAGATCACCCTCTTACATACCACTGGTTCTCAGCCTGGGGATTGCAACCCCGACGCATATCAGATATTTACATTACAATTCAGAACAGTAGCAAGAGTTACAGTTAGGAAGCAGCATTGAAATACTTATATGGTATGGGGGGAGGAGCGTCACCAAACCATGAGGAACTATATAAAAGAGTCGCAGCATTAGGAAGACTGAGAACCACTGCTGTTTACTGATACACTGAAACACCTCCTGATTACCCATAATCCTAACTCAATACAAATGTTATCTATCATTGTTTCACTGTGTTTAGAGAGACGCAACAAAAAAGGTCTGTCCACACGCGCGTGCGTGCTCGTGCGTGCGTGCGTGCGTGCGTGCATGCATGCGTTCTGTCAGAGCTAGCTGAACCTACAGACATAGAATCTGAGACATGGAGCTGGCAGAACGTGTTGCAGTGCTAGGGTTTGAACCCACGACCCTGTACATGCCAAGCAAGTGCTCTACCATCCTGGAAGATGATTCACACTTGATACAAATACCTTTCAAGGAGTAACTATGAGAGCTGCGGAAGTGCTGCTTACCACAGATCATCAGCATCCACGTTCCCAGCCAGCACCATTTCACCCACTGAGCAAAACCAGAGACATGTGACGTGGGCTCTCACTGTTGCCATACTGTGTGCTGTAAGTTGCCTATGCAGAATGTTTTACTACACTCAAAGCAGTGTTATACTCAACACTACACAATACATCGTGATTGGCTTAACCTAGGGTTTTTCAATGTTGAAAGTACCGGAACCAGCCGGGCAGTGGTGGCGCACACCTTTAATCCCAGCACTTGGGAGGCAGAGGCAGATGGTTTTCTGAGTTCGAGGCCAGCCTGGTCTACAGAGTGAGTTCCAGGACAGCCTGTCTTGGAAAAAAAAAAAAGAACATAAGGAAAGAAAGAAAGAAAGAAAGAAAGAAAGAAAGAAAGAAAGAAAGAGAGAAAGAAAGAAAATAAGTACCGGAATCTTTGGCCAGTTAAACCTTCATTATGGGGCTAGCCTATGTGCACTGTGGAAATTTTAAGAACATCCTAGTCTGTAACAGATGTAGTGGTAACCCATTTGTTGTGACAGCCAAACTCTTGGCCATGTCAAATGCCACCTAGGAGACAATATGCTCCATTTTAGAATCACTGGTCTAACCTAAGGACTACAGTCCTGTTCCCCAGCCAGTCAGCCTCCTGGCCAGGGACACAGTCCTAGTTAGTGAACCCTAACGAGTTGTTTGCCTTCTGCTGCTGTTGACTCCAACTTGAAAACACACGTCACAGGCCTAGATGTCTGGTGATTGCCACAAAATCAACAGGTGTCAATCTGGGCTTCATTTGGTGAAGTGTTTGCCACATGATCATTAGGACCTGAGTTTGGACTCCTACCTCGCGTAGAAAGCCAGACACTGTGCATGATAGAATTCACCTGTAATCCCAAGTGCTGAGGAGGCAGAGACAGGAGGTCCTGGAGTTCACTGGTCAGACATGGTAGCTGAATCAGAAAGCTCCAGGTTCAGTATGAGGCCTTGTCTTACAACGCAATATGGAAAGCAATAGAAGGCATCCAACATCAACCACCTCTGGACTCCATACACATGCATGTTCACATGCATGCATACCCACACACCCATGTGCACAAGTCTGTGAACACACACAGAGACATACACACAGAGACAGAGAGAGGGGGGGGGAGGGGAGGGAAGGGTGGAGGGGGGGGGGGAGGGTGGGGGGGGGGGAAGGAAGCAGGGTCTGTGATATCATGGAACCAAAGTCAGATCTGGGTGGTACCTGTTGACTTCATGGCTCCTAATGACACATGAGAAATAGATGTCTATTTTTTTCTTTTTTAGATTT